>JANHFL010008499.1:201265-221860 GCA_032468155.1 Oxyrhabdium leporinum
ATCCTCTTAGAAATTTCCCTTCTTCTCTTTTTAACTTGACTTCCATGCTCCTCCCTTGGATCTTTATCTATATCTTTCATTTTAAACCCAACCCTTGTTCCCATCTCCACTATTTTCTGTTGCCACTCCACCCCGGAGTCTACTTTCCATTTTTCTATCTTTTCCCCAAAAATGTCATGCAATTTATTCAGTTTTATTTTGCTTTCTCCCGTTACGTATTCTCCCAACTTTATTTCACCCAACTTTATGGTATCTTTTTTTTCTCTTTTCTATTTGTTGCAAGGTCTGTTCTGCCTTGTTTCTAAACTCCCAACTGTTTTCCTTGTTTCCTGGATTTTTTTTTATTTTGGTTTGTTGTTTCTTGTTGTGTATTTTCAGTTTTTCCAATTATATCATAATGAAAGTCAATCATATCCTGTCGTAAGTCTTTTAGTAAATCCAGGCTGACGTCACGGCGGGAATTGATGCAGGGGAATGGGCCTCTGTATCCCCTCATCGAGTCTTCTCTGCTGGAGGGGCCCCCCATGGGGCTAAAGTCACCCTGTAGTGGTGACTGATAAGGAGGGGCACCCTGCAGGTTGGAAAGAGTGGTGGCTCTCCTGCTTGACCCAGGGTTTTCCCTCTATACCTACGATGAAGAAGAGGTGGCCATTATGGCCATTATCATCATAGGTATAGAGGGAAAACCCTGGGTCAAGCAGCTGTGCTTTCTATTCTATAAAGCTTGAAACTTAAAAAGAAACCTTGATTAGTGTTGTTGTTTTTTGTTTATATTAAAAGTAGTGTCAGTGTTTTGTCATTTTGTAAACTGACAATACCATGTCACATGATGTAGGAGAAGGCGAGGCAGAGCCTGGGGGGTCAAGTCAAGAGAGGAATCAGCCTGGAATTGTTACATTGTCACAAGTGATCCAAATCCAGCCCCTTTGGAATTATTTAACCTGTGCCAATTTAGTGCTGATGGTTAATTGACTAGATTCTTTTGTATAGATATGACCAATAAATCAACTTAACTGGAACTCCCAAAGATGCTTTTTCAAGAGGCAACTGGACTTTCGTGTTTTTCTTTGAAGACATTTCCCTTCTCATCCAAGAAGCCTCTTCAGACCTTGATTACTGAGAATCTCCACAGACAACTTAACTGGAAGTTAACATATGATTCTGATCCTTTGCTCCTGGCACATCAAATAAAATAGACTAGATTAACATAGGTGGAAGGGACTTTGGAGGCCTTCTAGTCCAACCCCCTGCTCAGGCAGGAAACCTTATACCATTTCAGACAAATGTTTGTCCAATCTCTTCTTAAAAACTTCCAGTGTTGGAGAGTTCACAACTTCTGGAGGCAAGTTGTTCCACTAATTAATTGTTCTAACTGTCAGGAAATTTCTTCTTAGCCACCCTAGACATATTTCTAGTTCACCCCTGAAACCATGAGGAAAGTGGAATGCAGAGAAACTTTCAGAAAGCAGAACAGAAAACAACTTTTAGCAACGGAGTCAAAGGAGTGAGGGTAGAGAGTATCAAAGCAACTGTTAAAGGAAGTTAAACAGTAGGAGATGTGTAACAAATACCACAAATAGCACAGACACCAAAAAAAATAATGGAGAAGAACAGTTAGGGGAATCTAAACAACAGGGGACATAGCAGCAAAATAGAAATACAGCAAGCAGAAGCTAGGAGAACAAGAACCAGGAGACGTTAAACAGTGAAGAGATTTCAGAAGATGCAAATCAGAGTTAAGCCCAGTGGGCCATCATCAAAAACACCAACAAGGGAAAGATAATAGGATCATGGGAAAAATCAAAATAGGCTTTTCAAGAACATAGTATTTCTTCACAGCTGGCTTAGGGTAAAGATACATCTTTGTAAAATAACCACTGGGACTGGAGCTGAAGGACTCCTTATTTCACTAGGGGTTTAAAACAACCCTCAGAATATCAGTGTAGCAAGACAATGCAGTAAAAATCCTTTCCTTTGAGCTCTAACATTTTATTATATCAGGGACGGGGAATGTTAGCCTACCACTATTCCTCATCTGATCTGAGAGGCTCAACTATGCCCTTTCTAAAATCCTTGCCTTTTCCTTCTCTTCATCTTTCCCAGGCTCCACACTGTCAGATTACTCCCTCTGTCAGTAAGAGCCAGCAACCTCTTTTGGAGGGCAGGAATGAGCAACACCCTATGCTGACTCCCTGCAAATGTGTTTTTCTTGCTTCCGTCACTCAAATGCTACTGTCCAGTTTGTCTGATATACTTCACATTCATCTAGCTCAGTGTTTCTCAACCTTGGCATCTTTAAGGTGTGTGAACTTCAACTCCCAGAATTCCCTGCAAGACATGCTATCTGGAGAATTCTGGAAGTTGAAGTCCACATGCCTTAAAGTTACTGAGGTTGAGAAACACTAATCTAGCCCAACCCTGCACTTTGAATGGCTACTTCACAGAGGCTGGAATGGCCCTTCAACATATTTTTCTGAGTAATATCAGCTGCAGCTTCTCTTTCTGGCTAGCATAATGAGGAAACACTTGGTTGAAATGCAGCAAATCCAGGGTTTCAAACCTGACACAAAATGGTGTCTTTAGTTACTATTTTCTTGAGGTATCTACTTTTCCACTGGAGATTTTTTTTAAGCCCACTAGCAAATGATTGGAAAAGTGTTGAAATACTGCACTGGTGGACTTATTAAAAAACAAAAACACCAGAAAAGTAGAGTAGCTGTGGGAGCATAAAAAACAGGGAAGGTGATTTCAAAAACATCCCTGTTGCTTTCTAAATAAGAGACATTCTGCATATCAGACAAGTGTAATAATCACAATGAATGGAAATTCAAGAGAAATGCAGTAAACGGGTATTATCTTAAAGCTAGTTGACCTTCCTGCATATACATGCATTTGATGTTTAACTTTATATTTAACTTTAATTTAATTTCATGGGTGCATATTTTAATATATATCTTGTGCAGAGAGAGAAAGAGGGAATATATGCCTAGCGTGACTTGCTCACAGAGCAAAACAATTGATTATTGTTTTCCTAAACAGAGAATTAAGAAACCATAGGAGAAGGAAATTGTTCAGACATGGTGTACTGCATTTTGACCATCTTGAAAGTCCCACCAAATCCAAACAGGATTTTTTTAACAGGTTTAAACACAGGTCAGCAGCAACTTAAAGGAGCAGTGTGGACATGTCCCTCATCTGTACATTCTTCCCTTCAAGTACAGGGAAAAGCTGAAAGCTATATTTCCCTCCCTTTGCATATGTCTGAAATAATACCCAGTTGAACTGAATAACCAAATAATAAACTAAAGTAAGACAAGAAAAGATGAGAGAAGAGAAGATACAATGATAAAAGAATAAGGTAGGTTTAATTGTTCAAATGTTTGGACAGCTATACATTACAACACAAAAGGCCAACTTTTCTGATATCTAGGTCCCCATATTGGAGATTTTTTTTCCAAAAAACTGATTAGGAAGTGCCACTGCATTAAATAATTTAGTTATATTTGAAAAATTCCAAAAGAGCAATTAACTTGATCCATTAACTAGATTTAGTTTCAAACTTACCGAAATAAATCTTCCATGAAAAACTATTTGGCTGTCACTGAGATCGTATGTTTTCTGTTTATTCCATATCAATAGAGTCCATATGAAAAACTGTCTCAACTATATGTCAGTAACAATGTAGGTGTTTTCCTCTAAAACTGAATGGTTAGAGTGCCGTCTATAAATACAGCACAGTTGCATTTTTACTGATCCTATTCTGTCAGCAACGTAAGAGAATCTATCACTTGTCTGACTTAGATGAATGTGAGAGTCACTGTCCCTGCTATTTTTGACGGCAAACGGGTTTTATACTATTGTGGTTTTTCTCAAAAAAGTCAAAAAGCTGTATAAGCTTACACCACATCTATCCATTCCTCCTCACTACTTCGTTTGTTGTCTGTGCAGAAACAGAGAAAACTAGGAACAAGTAGATACATAGAACTTTCCATCCAAGGCTATAGGAAGTTGGTGGCCAATCTGTCTCACTTTTCCAGAGCGATGGGGCTTACAAGTGACTTAAAAATCATTTCCCAATGCTGTGGTGGCATGAGCTCTCAGATGGAGAAACAAATCAAATTAGCCCAACACAGGGTTAGAGATGTAAAAAGACAGCGATCGTGGGTTTCTTTTATGACAAATTGCTGTAATCTTTCCAAGGAGACTCTATTGTGGCACAGAAGGCAATAATGAATGGAATCTGCTGCTGTCTATCATTCTCCATTAGACATGTTCATAAAAATCAGCATACCATTTGGGAAAGCTACGTAAGCTGAAACCATATGCTAGGGCCAAGCTGCATTTAAATAAAGCATATATAAAGGAAATTGTATAGAGAATACTGCATATTGAGAGTAGTAATGTAATGCATGGGAGGGGTGTAAGTACATTGGAGGAAAATACGTTAGCAATCTGTAAAACAGCAGCTGTGAATTTTTCCAATGCAGATGTTCTCCTTTTAAAAAAAGAATCTATTGAGAAATCAGACAGTATTGAAGAGCAAAGAAGTACACACAGAACTAATACAGACCAGATTTGTACTGATTCACTATATTCAGTGCTGAACTAGCCTCCCTGTATCTTTGGATAGACAACAATGCTTGGTGCTTCCTGTAATGAGTACTAGCCATTGTTTCTGATCTTGTGGAGCCATTTTTTTTACTAAGTTGTAGTCAGAGTCTATCAAAACCTATCACTTATGGATACAATAAAGACTTCAGTCTATTATTTGAAAATTTTTGAGTGGGGATTAAACCTCTTAATAACAATTCTCTCCAAAGGAAGAAAGTGCAGGAAGATAAACCAGGACACTCATTTGCATCAATACTAGTGTATTAGAAGATCCTCCTTATTTCATTTTCTCTGCAGACATTTTGAGAAAAAATTTACTGATTGGAGCAACAGGAATGTCTGATACATTTCAGATGATCTATTAGGTGATTTTAAAAAAATCTTTCTTTACAGGAAGGGTTCCTTCTTTCCTTCCTTCTTTCCTTCCTTCCATTCATAACCAATTGCATAAACACAGAGAAAGCAATAGAGGCAATTGTTCTAGGGACAAGAGGAACAGAAGGTTTCTTGGGTTCTTCTTTGTCTTCAACAAAGCCTGATAAGACTTTTATTCCTGGGATAATTCGATGGCGTCAAAATATACATGGTTTTTTTCTTAAGTACCTCATTTGGACTTTTGCATCCAGTTACCATTGCTCAAGGGCAGGAACCCAACAGATTCTGTGGTGCAGTGTTTCCCAATCCTGGCAACTTTAAAATGTGTGAACTTCAACTCCCAAACTGGCTGGGGAATCCTGGGAGTTGGAGCCCATATATATTAAAGTCACCAAAGTACTGCTGTAATAAAATAGCAATATGGAAGAAATAAAAGAGGAAGCCACTGAGAAAAGGAGAAAGTCACTGAGAAATATTGTACCAGTTATGCTTTTCTGCAGTCCCTGACAAACTAAAAAAATCTTTTTCTTCAGAACAAAGATAAAACATGAAAAGCAAATAATGCTGCAATGCACCATTAACAGATTGTCCACAGTTAATGACACATGAGATAACCATTTGAATTAGGCCAAGTAAATTACACAATGAAATAGTGTATTTTAAGATAATTCAAAGTCACTAGGATTATCACATTTTGTTACATAAATGTGTAAATATAGAAGTACAATGTACCTATTCTATTGACAGGCTGATCTCTCAACAAGTTCTTAAAGTTGGTTTTATCTCTCCAATCTTGTATACAGAAATGTGCTTTTGACATGTGCAGATTGTATGTGTGTGTGTGGGGGGGGGGGGGTATTTAAATCATGAATTTAAGAAGTTTAAGAAGACTATTAACACCAGGCCCATAATATCAGCCTTTGACTAGACACAAGAAGCATATCTGGATTGCAAAATCTGGGAAACTAATAGATATAAAGGTATTTGGTTTATCTTTCTTGTCATCTTTCAATCAAGGTTTATAGCAATTCTGCATTACATTGTTACAGCTCCATTCATTCATGATACTCTTCTAACTTTTAGGTATTTTCCTTTGAGAGCCTCAATTCTCAATGTTTATTGCTTTTATACTTCTTATTGATTTAATCTGAATCAATAAGACAACTAATTTATTATTCCCTTCAATTGCTGCTCCAAAATTGATAAGCTGCTGCTATAAGATTTTCTTATTTCTTTTTTATTTTTATTGCAATCATTTTTATGTATGTGTTGGGAACAGTAGCATTCAGCAGTAATGGACTTATACTGAAACTGTTTGCTATTTAGTACCTAGTCTAGTAAAACTCAGGAAACCTGACCAAAGGGTTGATATCACAACCTTTTTCTGTATTGCTATTTTACGGTCCAAATCTGATATTTGTAGTAGAAAGGGCATAATGCAGAGTCTTAACCAAAGTTATGCTGATGGTAGTAAGATGCTGTTTCTGTTAAAACAGTGATTGACTCAGGGACAACAGCGGAAGAAAACTCGCATCTTCCTTACCTATTCTAGTTGAGGCCCTGACAAATAAATTTATGAAAAGTAATGGTCTTGATGCTCATATGCAGGGACCATTATCTAGCTAAAGAGACTGAAGAATTTTTCAAATATAGAACAAGCTATAGAAGGGGCTCAGACAGACACTCCACCTCCCTCATTGAATTATATGAAGGAAAGGGGAGAACAGTATAAACTTTTAAGGCTGTTATTGTAGCCGATGTCAATAAAAATACCTCCAGCCTTTCTTTAGAGTTTATTTTCTGCTCTGATCTACTTAATAGGACCAACAAAATCTGGGCTGCCAACATCTGGATAGATCCTGGAGGGTAACAAAGGGACAACCAAGACTTCTACTCCCTACTATCATCTTCAGATTATCTGTATCTTGCAAACCTATAATGACAGTCATCATGCATCTATTTGTAAATAGAAGCATATATATGTCACTTGAAAAGAAGTACATATTTGATTACTGCTAATTTCTCTTAAATGTGTTTATCCCAACTCCCAAGTTAAGTAGTTTGAAACCAGTGTCTTCATGGATGTTTTTTGAGCCCACATGCAAAAGTATACAAATGTGTCTCCTCAACATATCTATAACAGGAACATTGACCTAAAGATGTGAGATACGTGGGAGGAAAATAGACTTTAATGGTCACTATAGACATTAAAGAGGGTAACAGCTGTAGTGCACTGAGATGTACACATGATTAACAACTGAGATATACAATCAGAGAAGCCAAAACTACTTAGACTTGCTCTGATTTCCAAGAGTGATCCTGAGAAAGTAAAATGAACATATAAACAATTATTGTCTAAGTAGAAGAATGCATCTTGGTTTATTGCCTAGATTTGTACTTCTTGGCATAACAAAACTGTACCAAAAAAAGAAAAAGAGTGATTAAGAAACTTTGCTCCCTTTCCTCTGCTATTTCTTCTTCCTGTCTCGGATAAATTTGAATGAAAGAAAGCCATAGATGCCTATTTATGCCAATTTCAAAAATAGGCCTCTGGTTAATTCAGAGGCACGCTGTGATTAAATTCTATTGCCTTGCCTGCCAGATGACTGGTTTCATCCTTATTCAGACTCCTCAAATGTGAGTAGCCAGATGTTATGCTATGGGATTCAAATTCTTACTAAGTATTGAACTCATAGACAATCACATTTTAGATATGCAATACAGTGACATTCGTCTTAAGAACTAGTCAGATTCTGCCCTTCAGTGGTTGCAAGTAATGATATTGAGAAGTTAGAAGAATTCTTCGCCTCCAAGATGGGGAGTGGGTGGAAGTCATGTGAAAACTGCCATGGGGCATGACACAATGTAACATCTGTATCTCTCTGCTCTGATTGCTTAGCAAAAGGCATACTCCTTTCTAATAGCTTGTGGCTGCATTCTAAGGGGAAGAGGACAACAATAAAATAAGCTTGAAAAGTCTTCTGTCTGTTCTGGAAGTGTGCTTGATACAATATATTGGCAAACAAATCTGTACCATTTAAGTGTGCACAGATGAGGAGATTAATGGTATGATGGAAAAAATGGGATGGGATCCTTTGCCCTTTTCTAGTTATTTCATATTCTTTTAGTTTTGAAGTGAGAATTAAATACTTTACTGTCTTATATCCTGTGCTCTGATCCACTATGACTATTCTGCATTTATGACATTTAATATTGGTTTGATTTGGAATCCTCTCTGCGTGTAATTCTTAGCTTCCTCTAACAGTCCCAATATTTCTCTTTCTCAATAAAGTGCTTTTTTAAGTTATTTAGATTGGGTTTCATTGTTGTTAAATAGGGATTTCTCATTAAAACCTTCTGCAAAGATAAGAATGCACAATTGCACAGCTAGTCCTAAGTATTTCAGGGTTGGCTCAAATTTTGTTCATTTCTGGATTTTATCTAAGAAGATTCCAAAGTTCCTTTCTTTCTATTTCCTGAAGTTAGTTTTGGAACAAGCTTGCTAATATAGTTAAGAACCACCCATCTGCGCAGACTATGGATTGTTCGGAGGTGCCTGACTGATGGCAGCCTATTTTAATTATCCTTTACTGGAAAAACCTTGTAAGAAGAGATATTCCAGGGAGATTTTAAATTACCTTCAGTCCTTGGTTTATGATAAAACTCAGACTAAAGGGGTATTCAATACATATATAGATTCATCTATGTATAACACTATAAAATATGAGCAAAATTATTCATCTACTGCTATCCTTTCTATGTTGAGCACCACACGATGCTTGAAAATCAAATCCAATTTTCTCATAGGTGGTTTAGGGGGAAAAAAGTGAGTCTCCTTTAGTCAAATATAACATTATAGATGTGTTAAAATGGCCATTTACCTGCTGCTGTTCAGCAGCCCATGTTGTAGTGCTGTAAGGTTTAGAGAACACTACATAAAGGAATTCATTATTAATAGAAGAATAGAGATGTAACTGAAAATTGCAAAGTGATGAAACATTCTGGGTAGGGGAGAAAAACTAACTACTTTTATCTGATTGCAAAGTGGCAGTGCAAGGAATGTCTTCCTCCCTCCCCCCTTTTAACAAGGCTCTGATGAAAACTCAGACCCATCCATCCCTATTTTTAAACCGCGTTTTGCAGATCCAATTAAAATTTCACCCCTGCAGATCCATTTTCTTTAGCACATTCTATGATAGGACAACGGGATGCTGAATGACATTCAGAAAGAAAGTCAAACTGAATCATAGATAAGATGTTGAGATCTTTTTTTTTAAAGTGTCTAATAACATTTCAGAGGAAGGCCATAAAAAAACAGTAGAATATCTAAAGTTTATGCAGTGTGAAATTTGGTCCTTTTCAAGGTAGAGCTGATCTACTTTTCATTTGCTTTTAGATGAAGATTTTTTTTTAAAAAATGAAATATTAGATTATAAGGGAGTAAGCATAGCATAAAGGGAAAAGTCCATGCAAGAGCTAGCATTAGAAATTTAGCTATGTTTAGATGGCATCTTTTGAAGATAGAACTGAATATAATATCTCCCAGGTTTCATTTTTTTAAAAATCAATTCAACAAAAGGAAGAATGGGAACTTTAAATATGTTTAATATTCCTTCAGGAATTTATACATCTGTTTTAAATATATTTAAAAAATCATAAACTGTATTAATCTTACTTTATTGTACTTTATAAGTACTTTACTGCCTACGCTACCATCTCATTAGGTCCTTTTGTCCAGCAAAGTGTTTTAACAAAGATAGTTTTTAATTTTTTGCATAAAACAGGTTTGTATTCTCTTGCCTAAAATCTATTACCATGCATTCCTGCAGAAATGTCAAAGTGCATTATTTGAGCATTCAGATGATCTAATTCTTCCCCTTAGCTTGGATATCATTCAGTTACTTTCCTCCTTCAGTGTTAACTCATGTCAAAATTAGGAGCCAAAAATATATCAATACTCATTTTTTAAAAATAATGACATTTCAAAACAAGTGTATAACACAGTTCTAATTTCTACTCATGCTACAAAATCCTCCATTGAAATTTATATTTCACTTCACACAGGTAAATATTTTATTCAGTCTACTATGCTTTGATGGCTTAACAAATGAGGGTCCATGCATTCCATTGGTGTTTCCAGTCAAAATGAAATCAGGGAAGGATGCATCCAATCAGAAGCTCAAATATGTAATCTCCCCAGTCCCTGGAAGGAGAAAACCTGATAAATATATTGCAGCTGCAATTTGCTTCTCGCAAATTTTACCTACTATAGTAATTGTGCAGATAGAAATTTCATAAGTTTGTAATCCATCCATAATCATTTTCCACAGATATACTTGGTGGATTTCAGCTTGATGCCTGCTGACATTATTTACAGAATCCCACTCTAAACATCTAACAACATGCGGCATCAAGAGATTAAAATAGACATGGAAACTATCAGGTTACAGATGTGATGGATGAAAAGCTTTATTAGGATATAGACACATCATTTTAGAATTAAAGTAAGCATATTTTCTTGGGGAAAAAATAAAGAACAAACCTGAAAAAGGGACAAATCTAAAAGAGATCCATTAGGGTGAAAAAATCAATTGTTTATAATGGCTTTACAAAGGAAAATTCAAGACCAAACCATGGGAAATGATACAAAAATGCATGTAATAATAAAAAAATACCTAAAATAAAACAGTATATGTAGATTTATACTTTAAAAAAAGCAAGTTCCATATTTATCACATGATAAATCATATTTATCACATGATAAATCATATATACCAAGACTGCACTATATACTAGATACCAAAGTTGCCAAGTTTTACATGAAAATGTAAAATATAAAGTTTATGATTCATTCTGTGAGAGAGAGTGAATCTCCTACCATCAGTATCTCCAGAGATTTGGAATTCATTCCAATTATTATTTGGAAATAGTATAGACTAGAGTGTCTTTAAAAATAAAATCAATCATTCTCCCTAACAAATGCTTATTCTAAACAGGCCCAAAAAAAACAACAACCCCTGATTCAGAGCACCAGGCTAAGCAGAACAAACCCCTTCACTATAATGTAGTTTCTTCCATTGATTGCTTACTTACCAATCCTTGCTTACGTACAAAAAAAAAAGGGGGGGAGCCAAAAATTATATACTGCATCTATGCATTTGACCAACTACAGGAGGTAGAAATCACAACTCATGACTTTGATTATTTTCATCACATAAATCTAACATGAAAAAAGAAAATGGCAGCTGGGTGATAGATTGTATTTCTGCACCATTCTGTAATCTTTTGTTATTCTTACCAACCAATTGGTAATTGGAAAAAAACTACATGAAATTATCAGAACTTGGCCCTTCAGTATACTAAGTCCAGATACTGAACTGAACAGACTCTGCACAGAAAAGAGCAATTGGAGGCTAAAACATATGAAGAATGGTTGCAGGAATTGGGTGTGTCTAGTTTAATGAAGAGAGGGGCTAGAGGTGACATGGTAGTAGTGTTCTAATATTTGAGGGGATTCCATAAGAAAGAGGGAGGGTCAACCTGTTCTCCAAAGCACCTGAAGGCAGGAGAAGAAGCAATGGATGGAAACTAATCAAGGAGAGAAGCAACCTAAAACTAAAGATAAATTTCCTGACAGTTAGAGCAATTAATTAGTGGAATGAGTTGAGAGATTGTGGGTGCTCAAACACTGGAGACTTTTAAGAAGAGATTGGACAACCATTTATGTGAAGTGGTATACGGTTTCCTGCTTGAGAAGGGGGTTGGACTAAAAGACCTCCAAGGTCATCACATAAAGCTAACATGAAAAAGAAAATGGCAGCTGGGTGATAAAAAGCATTGATTAGCTGCTGTGTCCAGTAATTGTAGTTGCAGAGTTGTCTAGAGTAATTTTCTTTTGGAAAGTGAAAAATATAATTGGGGAGTTGAAGACCAATTTTAAGTCTTCAATGGAATCTATTTCATTCCTACGTTGTTTAACTCTCTCTTGACATTAGTGAAGCAAAACCATTTCCCTCTTTCAAAGCCAGAATACCTAGGGAAAGAAATTAAGAGGTTCTTTTCAGCAAAAATGTTATTCTTTAATGAAAACTTGCCTGTTATGTAAATAAGGGTAAAAAAAAGGAAAAAGGAATCTCCAGAATGCACAATTTCTAACATAGAACAGTGTTGGAGTTAAGAAAGATACTAAATATTTCAGGCTACATCGTTGCCAAGAAAACAATAAAATTAGCCATGTTACGTTGGGTTGCAACACTATGGGTGACCACTAGAAGTCAGCAAAGAATGAAAGTTTTCTGCATCTCTGCTTCCATCTAGTTTTTATTCAGTTTTTTTGAAGTCCAGCTACATATTTTTCCTTTCCTGCATGGCAACATCAGCAATTAAATATTCCAAAGGCTTTAATCTAGCCACATTAGTGTTCTGAAAGATCTTTGATTCTCCCTTACTAGCATGCAAGTGCTCAATAACACATGAGTGCCACCTGATCTGAAAGGTCTTCATCCAGGACTATGTCATCAATCTTTCTTTTTGTTTTTTGTTATTGTCTATCTATGCTATTTCTTGATAAAATACATGACTGCTTTCCCACTACCTTTTCCTATGCAGTATGAAATGATGCCATTGTCATTGTTCATGAAATGATCATCTGTTTCCAGCATCTTCCTATATTATTTCTGCCCAATATAGGTAATTAATAAATAAGTATAAGCAACATCTCAGGACAAATAAATAATAATAATCAAGATTAATTGATTAATCTTGCAAAGTGGCATTGGAAAGTTCTACTTTTTTGGTAAGCTCATGTAAAAAACAGCATGGTTTGCTATAACTGCTTCAAACATCATCCCGATCTTTTGTTGACACACACTCCCTGCTCCACCCACCATGGACACTAGGAATATTGTAGCATATTCTGAAACCTAATATCTAATATCAAAATTTTAAAGATACCTCCAACATAGTAATCCTGCACAGTAGAGTGAATCAACTCTGTGAAGCAGATTAGACAAGACTTGGCCACAATCAGTGTTAAATTCCTGGGGTTGGAGTACTTTTAGAAACTAACACTAAAATATATAGAAACGTAAACTTTGTATACGTTCTAACAGTATTACTTTGCTGAAAGTGTTTGAGGATTCGACGTCTGACAAATTATGTTTCTTTTGAAGTCTGACAAATATCAAGATTCATTGGCTTACTAGCTTCTGTACTGGTTTAAGATGTGTTGATGCTTTATCCCGTGTTGTTATATCTCTACTTTAAAAAAACAAAACAAAATAAAAATGATATCACAGATGGTGTTTTATGAGCTCAATTATCTTGCTTTATTTGAGTGGTTGTTTCACTTTATTGTGAGCTTGCCAAGGGTGTAAGGAGGGTTTCTCCTCTAGTGTGAATTGTGTGATTGAAACATTAACATTACCTGCATGTTTTATCGTCAGTATTTAAATAGATGGAATGGAAAACAGCTATTCACACTTAATATCTACCCAGTTTAACTCTGAGAATGCCTGGAGAGAGGAATGGTCCAAGGTACCTTCTTATGGCCTGACTATTAGCAATTCCTCTACCAAACCACCTGGGTGTGACCTGCCTCGCTCTGTCTGGATAAAATTGAACAGAATTAGTTGTGATACTGGGAGAAATGTGCTCTGTGTCAGTGGAGATTCTCCTTGTTACGATTGTGGTGCTGATATGCAAACTATTAATACTAGTTGTTTGAGGATCACTACTAGTTGTTTCTGGGATGCAGTGGCTCAGTGGCTAAGACACTGAGCTTGTCAATCAGAAGGTCGGCAGTTCAGTGGTTCGAATCCCTAGCACCGCATAATGGAGTGAGCTCCCCTTACTTGTCCCAGCTTCTGCCAATCTAGCAGTTCGAAAGCATGTAAAAAATGCAAGTAGAAAAATAGGGACCACTTTGGTGGCAAAATAACAGTGCTCTGTGCACCTTTGGCATTTAGTCATGCCAGCCATACTACCACAAAGACATCTAAGCTGGCTTTTCAGCTTAGAAACGGCGATTAGCACCGTCCCCTAGAGCTAGAAAGGACTAACACTCATGTGCGGGACAACATTTACCTTTACCTTTACTAATTGTTTATTCTTCAAGTTATGCCATTAGCAAAACTGGAGATTCATTTATCTGATAGTGGATTGGATTAAATTGGGTTATTAAATATACATTCTAATTGACTTGTAGAGGCAATATTTATATGCCTGTAAAATATAATTTTCAGTTTCAAAAGAAATAAATATAAATGATTATAGGAACTCAGTCTAAAATAAAAAGAAGGGAAGGGGAGACTGGTCCAAAGTCATCCAGTGATTTATTTATTTATTTATTATTAATTTTTTTCTGAGTAAAGGTGGACTGAAATTTGAATCAGTCATTCGAAAATCAGTACAAAACTATAGCTTGAAATATTTTGAAATTTAAGCAATAGTTGGCCAACACTAGTTCTTCAACCTGGGAATTATTATCAGTTTTGCCCCATTTGCATCCATTTTGTATGAATGTAACATATGTGCCAAATGAATTATTTCTGAGTCACTTGTATAGGGAGGAATCATTCCTAAATTTTCTCCTGTCACACTCAGTAGATAATTGACAGATGATGCCAAAAATTGTATATAACACATCCTCCACACACACTATTTTTCATTCACTTGAGTAGCATAAGCCATCTGTGCTTTGTAAAACACCTTTAGCTGATGTTCTAAAGTTTTATGCTTGTTAATGTTTTCCCATTTATTTCCTGCTGATATCAACACACGACCTGCCAAAAATTATGTTTGGTGGCAGCAACATATTCCTACTGAATATCTGATCCTGAATTTCTGCAAATAAATGGAGGGAACCAGGGGTGGGATTCAGCCGGTTTGGACCAGTTCAGATGAACCGGTAACTCCGATGATCAGCTGGACGATCAGCTGGGCCCGCCCACCCACCTGTGCATTTTTTTGTCATTTATTTCCTGCTTGATAGCTAATCTAAATTGTGTGTACACTCCTCCCTCGCTTTTCTACTTACCATTGCTGACTGGGAAAGTAAGCAGCTCTGCTTCTAAATGCTTCGTTTTCATCACTGCGCACAATTGAGTCAGGTGCATTCATGCGCTCACCTAACCGGTTGTTCAACTGGCAGCATTCCACCACTGGAGGGAACCTCTATGCAACAAAGATAATTTATAATATTCATGGGTAGTTCATGATACAGGGGAAAAAATCAGCTCCTGAAATTAGCAGTAATGCTATGCTCTTTAGTCCTATCAGGCCTTCCTAATTTAGCAAGGGTTTTTTTTTAAAAAAATGAGTGAGTAAACAATGTCCAGATGATATTTTTTTAATTTCTATTCCTCTGCGAGCAGACATTTTGGAAATGTAGAAAATATCTAATTTTCTTCTCCCTGTAATTTATCTGAATAAAAATAAGTCACAAACTAGTAAGAATCAGCATGGAAAAGGTTCTTGAGTCTGGATGTGTAGAACTACACTAATTAGGCCAATGTGACCAGAGGCCGATCATTGTGAGAGGATTGAGTTGATTTCTATGGAGGTTACAAGTCCATAGAAAGTTACTACTACTTGATCTGTGGCATACAGCTACTATTTTACACTAAACAAAAATTGAAAGCCACTCAACAATGATAGCATGCTATGTAATGTCGATTACATGGCATATCCCATACTATTTGTCATATATATCCATTAAAATGATTTAACTTATCTGGATTTCTTAAGAATGCAATTGTTTTATAGCGGAACAGAACATAATGCTACACAACAGCCTCAAATACTGCCACATGTGATGCATTGTGGATAGGCCTCAAGGCTGCATTATCTAAAGGACAATTAATGTTTTATAATGCATGATTTTTATGCTGGTTATCATAATTCTGGAAACTCCTCCATTTTTTCAGGTTATTAAAGAAATCAAATTCATCTTATATGTAAAAAAAAAAAACTACAAGAGGGAGAAGTAGCCGAAGATACAGGCCACTAACTTGCTGCACATTATTGGATTTACAACAGTCTAGTATGTCTGAGCTAGAGAACCAAAGCAGCAGGGAGATGAAACTTCCTTTTAAAATGAACCATGGTTCCTGGAAGCTCTATTGAATAAGAGTTGCTAAATTATACTAAATAGACAAACATAGCCCTTTCTCTTTCAGCACATTCACATTCCTTTTCTGCTCAAATTTTCATTACATAATAAAATATTTTAGTAAAAGCAAAGCATCAAGGTGGGCATTTTCAATGACTATTATCAAATTCTTCCTATTGACAGATTGCCTCTCAGTTAAACGAACTCATATTTTCCAAAGCAAAAATGTTGATATTGGGAGGAAAGCTTTTCACAGAAGAAGAGAAGGTAGAGGAAAGATGGCACTTTGGTTCATTCATTCATTCATCCATCCATCCATCCATTCACTCATTTAGTTAACAAACGTTTCAACCACCAATCTCACTTACAGAGGGGCTCTTTGCCATTTACAATTTAATCAATATATAGCATCATTAAGAATATAAAGAGCCATGGTGGCACAGTGGTTAGAATGCAGTATTGCAGGCTAATTCTGCCAACTGCCAGCAGTTTGATTCTCCCTGGCTCAAGGTTGACTCAGCCTTCCATCCTTCCAAGGTTGGTAAAATGAGGACCCAGGTTGGCAATATGCTGACCCTGTAAACTGCTTAGTGAGGGCTGTAAAGCACTATGAAGAGATATATAAGTCTAAGTGCTATTGCTATTAAGTAAAATAGCATTTTTCAATGTAAAGATAAGTTGGAATGCACATGCAAATGTGCATAAGTGCTCTTGTGCACTTTTGAAAAACTCTTTCTGACAAGAAAGATAGATACAGAATTTAAGAATCAGAAAATTCATAATGTATGAAGCTAACTTTTGATTTTGATTTATTGAATTAAAAACCACACTGCTCCTCAATTTTCTTCTTGAAGCAGTTACAAAATTGCATTGCCCACTATTGCTAATTGCAATGAATGAGGTAAAACCATAATAAATGATAGCTTTGTAATGCAAACCTCCAAACTTCAGCAATGCTTATTAATACTATTATCCAGGGCAAAGAAATCTCATAATTGTTGCTGCTATGTTTCTGCCATTTTTATAACACTATTTGACTTGTAAGAACTTGGAGAGGAAGAAAATATAAAATAAAATATTACCATTGCCATGGATATATTTCTGCTCCTTGACCTCACCTTATATTGTTCTCATTTGATATTTCTTGGTGGGCGGAGGAGCGCAAACATGGATAGGCTTCCCATCAGAGATACTTTAGCAAGATTAATGGCTTGAAAACAAATTGCCCTGCTACTTCCTTTCATTAGCACTGGACAGATTTAAACCATTGTGCTCCAGTCTTTCAAAAAAAGAATCTCAAATTTATTTTCAGACCATGTATCTCTAATACAATGTGCTCATTAAATCAGGAAGTATTTATTACAGATGGTTTGATTTCTTTTCCAATCTCCAATGTCACCAGTTTGTACAAAAATAATGATTTAACTACATCATCCAAAGAGTATTCTTGTAATAACATATTTGCTTAATAGTATCTGTGCAGGCAGTCTGAAAAGCCTGTTGATTTGTTTCTGCTACATCAATCCCTGTGATTTTTAGACATCAAACTTTTCTGGGTGAGCACAGCATGCAAATAATTGAACAGAATATTCAGGATCATTGGACAGGAGATCCTTTGTTTTTGAGGGAACTTTGCTTTTGTGATTTTACCACTGGAAGTACATGGGGGTTCCTTCCCAAAAACATCTTCCCATGTCCATGAAAGCTCAGTTAGTCTCCAGCAACAACTTCTGATGTTATGTTTCTACATGTGTATGTATGTACACACACACAAATACACATGCATAAAATGTCTACATAAAATATCTACATTAAAAAATACATGTAGAAAATTCCTTAATGCCAAATTGTCCTTAAAATACATTTTAAGAACTTTCAGATCTATTTCCAGCATTGCTTAGACTATATAATGACCATTAGATTGTATTTCTGCACCATTCTGTAATCTTTTTTTATTCTTACCAACCAATTGGTAATTGGGGAAAAAACTACATGAAATTATCAGAACTTGGCCCTTCAATATACTAAGTCCAGATACTGAACTGAACAGGACTCTGCACAGAAAAGAGCAATTGGAGGCTAAAGCATATGAAGAATGGTTGCAGGAATTGGGTGTGTCTAGTTTAATGAAGAGAGGGGCTAGAGGTGACATGGTAGTAGTGTTCTAATATTTGAGGGGATTCCATAAGAAAGAGGGAGGGTCAACCTGTTCTCCAAAGCACCTGAAGGCAGGAGAAGAAGCAATGGATGGAAACTAATCAAGGAGAGAAGCAACCTAAAACTAAAGATAAATTTCCTGACAGTTAGAGCAATTAATTAGTGGAATGAGTTGAGAAATTGTGGGTGCTCAAACACTGGAGACTTTTAAGAAGAGATTGGACAACCATTTATCTGAAGTGGTATACGGTTTCCTGCTTGAGAAGGGGGTTGAACTAAAAGACCTCCAAGGTCCCTTACAACTCTGTTATTCTGTCAAGACCAACTTTCCAACAGAGAAAGAAAGAAACAAAAGAAAGACTGAAATTAAAAATGGATTAGAGACCCAACTTAATACTGGCAAGGGGGTGAATCACCAGGACTTCCTCATGGATGAAGCAGTTCAAGACTGGCTTAGACTTCTGGCTGTGCTGTCAGTGGCATTGTAGGCAAGGACTGTGAGCTCTGCAGCCCCATTCCAAGCTCTCTCCATCAGAGTGCTCCAAAAAGGAGCCATAGCCACCCTGTAAGTGTGGTGAAGTGGGGCACCTTGCAGGTCAAGGAGAGCCACATCTCTCCTTCCTGATTTGGAAAATCCCCCTCCTCTGAAGACGAGGAGCAGTGGCAGTCAACATGGCTGTCATGAAGCTGGGGACAGCTAGAACACCTAAGACAGTGCAGAAGTGAGGAGAGAAGTGAACAGAGACTGTATTGCTGGCTGAGATTATTCTTTTTTCTTTACAAATTACCCCAAGGATGAAAAAAATAATAGAGAAGAGACTCTAAAAATATAATTGTTTAAGCTGCAGAAGAAAATATTTTTAAACAGATTTATGCTGAAAAGTAAGTTGAGAGCGCCATCTACTGATGAAAGGAAAAGTGACTCCTAGACTCCTGGAAATTTATAGAGGATAGTTGATATTTGGTGGATGTGATTTCTAGATGTTTATTGCCTTATACTTACCAGAGGTGGAAATAAGAAAGACATTTTATAAAAGAGAAGCTGGGAAGCTAGAATAAAAGACTAAAACCACAGAGTAGACTTAAAGAACTTGGAAAATATCTTGGACTGTCAGGGTATTGAGTAAATGCTGAAATTGGCCATTCAAACAATTGATCTTGTTTTAAAAGAAATGGAGATTGAGTGAAACAAATACCTGCTGGAAAAAAAGCAGTATGGAAATTTGAGAGGAGAGCTCCATTTATTAAACCATACTTCTAGGATTTTGGACTCTCTGAACTTGATTGAGGCATGATTGTTTATTCCACTTTTATCACTTATTATGACTGGACTTGAAGAAACAGCTGTGGAAATGAGAGGATTTCTCAATGAGATGACCTTGTTGTTCGAAAATATGATGAATTTAGTCAATAGTATGGATCAGAAAATGGAAAACATTTTGCAAAGAACAAGGAACAAAGATCAAACTGCCCATGAACTGGTGGAAGCAACAGAAAGATTGGATGAAATGGACCATTTAAGCCAGCAAATGGAACACGAACAGGGAAAAAATATGGATCAGAAAAATCAGCAAACAAAGCAACAGCTCAATGAAAAGGAAGACCAGATAAATGGCAAGCAAAAGGAGTGGAAAGAACAGGTGGATTGGCCACATCAATAAATAAATCAAGGACTGGAGCAAAAAAAAAAAGGATTGACAAATCAGCTGACAAAGGAAGAAAGACTGAAGAAAACAAAACAGACAAATCAACAATTGGAGAAACAGGAAGATACCTTTGATAAGGAGATTGGGATATGGGCAGACAACTGGGAGAATTGACAGCACAAGATTGTCCTGGGAGAAATGTTTAGATTGAACAAAAAAAGAGATAGATAAAGATGAGGATTGTGGGAAGCAAATTAAAAAACGGATAAGAATTGAAGGTCTAAAGAAGAGAAGAGATGAAGGATAGAAAAATTGCTCTTTAAATGTTAAAGTAGCCTGATTGTAAGATAAGGAGGAAGAAATAAAATTAAGGGAAATATTAGAACATAAATTGTTTATAGAATGAATAAAAATAATAGAAAGATTAGACATTTACAGATGTTAGGTATTTTTCTTTTATGTACATTTAAACAATATGAGGACTATATTAATTTGATTAATGTGATAGAGATTATTAATAATATCAGCGTAAATTGGATCAATATGAATGATACCTAGTTAAATTTGTTCATGTATAATAGAGAAATGTTTAGATTGAACAAGAAAGATATAGATGAAAATAGAGACAAAGATGAGGAGTTAGGCATTTTTTGTTTATGTATGTTTGAACAATATAATGAGGATTACCTAAATTTG
>JANHFL010008499.1:234784-249361 GCA_032468155.1 Oxyrhabdium leporinum
ATCTATCTATCTATCTATCTATCTATCTATCTATCTATCTATCTATCTATCTATCTATCTATCTATCTATCTCTATTTATAATATATTTATTGGATTTATTAAGGCTACCCAGCTCCACAAAGACTTTGGATGACTTAGGATATGTCAAATACATAAATTAAAAACCCAATTAAAACTCTCACGACTATCTGGACAAAAACAAGACTTATCAACATGCAAGGAAGGTTCAACAGAGGTTCCAGAGACATCTTAATCCCAGGGCTAGGAACAAAGTCAGGTCTTAAGAGACTTTCAGTAACCAGGGAGACTAGGAGCCATGCATATCACTGGAGGGATGTTATTCCAAAGCAGTGGTCAGAGGAGATACTTCCTTGCCTGACAAGACACCAACTCATTTACAACACAAAAATTCAAAATTAAGCTTTCTTGAATTCAGTGGGCTTCTTCCAGATAGTGTATTCGGACAGGATTATTTTTAATCAACTCATTGCAAATATAGCATCATTGGAAGCCTAAGAACTGGTCAATCTACATGTATACATATTTATCACACCATTCTCTTTGAAATGAAATCAGTATGCAAAGCACAGTAAGCAAAAGATGCTGGAGGCAAAAGATACGAAAATCTAATTAAATTTGGTTTAGCCCCATGCCCTATACCATTCACTATACCTCCTCGTACTTTTCTATCTTTGCAAACATCTTTGCATCCTATTCATAATTTGCCTTTTAATCTTTACAATTCTCACCTCTTCTTTTTTCCAGGATCTGAACTTTGTAACTTTCTTGCTCTTCTCCTTTTTCTCAGCCCATTTATTCTTTCTTCATACATTCTCTATATATATCCAAACATCCTTCTTTCAGATTTATCATTCGATATTGCATTTACTCAGCATTCATTCAATAATTATTCATTCTTAGCACTCTCTATACTTTTTTTAAAAACTATATACACTTCTTAAGTAATCTGCCCCATACACTGAATATACTTTTATATTTCTCCTGACCTGCAGCGTCCACCATATTGTGCCTTTGGAGCATGTGTGCAATGTTCATGATACATCTAGAAAATTAGTGCAATTCTACACATTTCTTTGATATTTATAATATTCTTTTAATTTTTAAGCAATATTTAATTTAGGTGGAAGAATTATCTGTCTTTTAACCCTTTTCCATGCAGGGTTTGTACATCACCGTCCTCTGCTTAACACTCATTTCTTTCATTTCTTTCCCTTTTTATGACCATTTTTCATAAATTTATTCTTGAATTACCAAAAAATATCCATCTTACATTTCAAAATGTCTTCTAATCTTTGTATCTTTGATTTTCTTTGATCATAGAAAATCAAATTACTAAGCATTCACCATTTCTATTCATCTTTGCATCTCCAAATGGCCCAGTTACTTCCTTGACTCATTTTGATTCATATATTACGTTACCTAACTTTTATATGCAGATCACATTCATTCAAAATTTTGTGCATTTCCCCCCACTACTCATTCCTGATTCTTTTATTATCATTATGCATGGAGAGTAACTTGCAACTTAGAACTGAAGGTAGAACCTACCTTCATACAAATCCACAACAATTCTAGATGGCATGAAATCATGTTTCTACTTTTACTAATAATTAAGTATATACTTTTGCTTTCATGTATGAATTTATCTCTTCTACTACAGAAATCAGTTTACTTTCAATCAGAACAATTATGTCTTTCTCCCTTCTCTTAATTGTATAACCATATCTATTTTTTATTTCATTCACATTAGTTATTAATTCATACTCTTTAATATCTACCATCTATTACCAAATTACACCCTACCATATGTCGTATCTTTCCTTTTTGATTAGACTAGTGGTATGCCAGTCATACATAGTATTTCCTATGAATGGTTAAGAGAATATTTGTCAGTTTGGACACATTGTTTGCCGATTTACCACAAGTACAATGGTCATGCTTTGCGTAGGATCTATAACCTGGAATCTACCTTGAAACCTAGTTGCTTGTCTCCTACCAACCATGAGATACAGGAAGCATATTAAGATACTCAGTAAAAAAAGTAATCAAACAATTATTTTTCACAAGATGAAAAATTCACAGAATAACAAGATGACTAAGTTATATTTTCAGTAAACTGAAAAGTCTTTTTCTTTTACGCTACATTCTTATTCATGTAGGGAGAATGCAGAATTACAGGAAATACATGAAGTTAATCCATTCATAAATCTCTTCTTTGACATTTGAAAACTAAAAAAAAATAGCGCTTTTATATAATCTCTGCTATGTGATTACACTTTTTTCTTTGTAGAATTACATTCTTGTTTCGATGTGTCTTGTGAATAATCACTTAAGGATCATTAACTGTGACATGAATAACACACATTTTAGGCAGACTGATGGCTTTCTAAATCAACATTAAGCCACAGAAATAATAAATTACAGCACTTCAGTAAATTATAAAGCTTGTAAATAACTCAAATGATTCAATTATTTTGCAGTCAAGCCTTTTGCACATCCACCAGGTATTCTTTCTGAATTGTTTTTTCCCCTCTATGAACTGATGCCAAACATCAGTATAGGTAGTCCTTGAATTACAGCAGTTTGTTTAGTGACAGCACCAAAAAAAAGTGACTTATGACCATTTTTCATGCTTACGACCATTGTAGCATTCCCATGATCATGTGATCAAAATTCAGATGCTTGGCAACCACCTCATAGTTATGACGGTTGCAGTGTTCCAGAATCATGTGGTCACCTTTTGCCACCTTCTGACTATATAGATGTAGTGAAGGGTAGAAATGTATCCTCATCCTTACAAGCACTTGCAGAAATAGGTAGAATAAGAGAGAAAGGTTGTATGCTGACAATTTTTCAAACTTTTTTCCCTGAACGAAAGTCTTCCATTCATTGTCATATTTTTTTTTCTGCTTGTGAATCTCTTAGATCTATAAATCATAACTAGGCTTCATTAGCATCCTCATGGTAGGTAATGTCTGTAGTATTCCGGGGCACATGAATCAGAAACGCACTTCTGATCGCAGATGCATTTAAAATTTACACTTCATACTTCTTGGAAGCAGAGGCACCTCTTACAAGCCCCAATGCTATTGAAATCACAAAATATCAATAGAGCGCGAACATGGGCATGACTCTTATGATTTGTGTGTGATGGCCTTCTGTTGCAAGAGTTGTTATTTTAACTTCCTAACCAATGTCCATGTGGCCAGATCAAACATTTGTCCATGGTGTAATTGCTATCCAAAATCATTTTCCTATGTTGGATAGATCATGTCAAAGCAAGAGGGATTGACTTTCCTGTCCTATCCAATTAGATCAGTCAGCGTTCCAATGAAACCCCCCTTTCCATTCAGCACTCAGAAGCAAAGTTCATCCAAGTAAGAAATTATTGAAGTCTTATTGATACATCTGGGAAAAACCTGAATCTGAAAGTTTTAGGATTTTCCCTCCCCAAGAGAAATTCAAAGATCCACCCTCCTGCCTCCATCCATGATCACACGGCCGAATCCAACTCCATCCCCATTGAAGTCCTTCCTTCTCCCACTCCTTCTCCAGGTGCAGGTTGATATGGCTCTAACTGTCTGGGGAAGAATGTTGTTGTGTCTATCTACTCTCCCCAGTTTGGTGTGAATATTCCCCCTCCCATTTTCCCAGGCATTAAGTGTGGCAGCCACAGAGGTCTTCTACAAATATGGCTCCCAAGGCTGACATAGATCTCATTAGTAGCATCTCTCTCTGAAAGCCAAGTACTTCCCTCCATTCCAATGAGAGATGTGCTGATGCTAAAAAAAATAAAATAAAAAAATAGTTTAAGTTCATGTGTAATAATTTTTTTGCCAGAGTGAAGTTGCACAGGGGATTACTTTGACTTTAAAAAAAATATATATTAAAGTAGGAAAGAGATTTATTTCAGCTTTGTTTAACCTTGAAAAGGATTGACACTCTTTCAGAATTCTGGTCTCTTTGCACAAAGGCATCTTTGGTTCTTCAGTATTTTCTGGAATGGCTGTATGAAGAACCAATTTCTTCGGTCATCTGGTCATTCCGGCAAGTGCTGGGAAAGGACTGAAGTATGGGTGAACAAGTGCTGCTTTTCAAATGTCAAAAGAAACTGGAAAAAGATACTTGGCTAAAATTTATGCGTTTTCTTTATAAAAAAAAAGTTCATTCCTCCAATCTCACTTTTGATTGATTGATTGATTGATCACTTGATTGATTGGCTTCCTGAAAACTAGCTGAAATTTCTTTGTGGCTAGCATTCACCCAATTATATAACTCTCGTCCTTGTGTGCTATTCTGGAGTCCTTTGTGGCAAAAAATCTTTCCTATTTTTTGATCTGTTTAAGAGGAAGTGTCCTTTGCATTTATTCAGAAAAACTCCGATGCCGTATACAACAATGGGAATGGCATACAAACTGTGTTCTGGAGCACAGTTATGAACAATCATTGCTCTGATATTATAATGTAGCCTTCTGTTGCTTCATTCTCTCTTCATTTTTGGCCAGCAATCTGGATTTCTGCTCTAACAGTAAATGTACTTCTGTTTGGTTTTTTTGGAGTTTTGCTTTAATCCTACATATGATATTCTACAACTAGATCTAAAAGACATTTAAAGTTACTAACATTCTGAACAGCTGGACTCTTAAAAGCTGTTACCATTTCTCTCAAAAGTATAAAAATACAAAATTGGATATATTTATAAAGTGAAGAAAGGTTGATGATAACTAGGCCTGTTTTTATGCAGGGGAATATCAGATTGATCACAGCCAAGTGTTTCTGCTCCAAAACATTTTGGCAGAGTCAGAAATGAAGCCATTCTTGTCTGGATACATAAATGAGAGGCATTGTAAAAGAAAAATGCACAAAGACACAAATATAGCATCAAAGATAAAGGCTGCAGTCCTAAACACAAGTTATTAGGGAATAAGTATCATTGAACAGCATGGAAATTACTGCCATGTAAACTTCCATAGAAATGTAAACTTAGAAATGTCCTAATCATCATTTTGAAACTGGCAGAGATCATTCCTATTGTTGGTTAACGCAAAAATGTCATAATACAAGATAATATTGTTTAAAACTTCATATTAGCCAATTAATATAATGCAAGTATCCTTCCTTTCTTTCGCGATGCTTTAACTATTACTTGAAGATCACGAAGGAAAAGAAGGATACTAATATATCTAACAAACGTATCTAACCAAAATGAAAAATAATAACATTTTTTTAATTTGTACAATAGCGATAACAAAATATGAAATGGGGAGATGAACCATGAATGCTTAGATCTGGCATTTTCTTTTGCAAATAGAAAGACAGATAGAACAGATCCCATCATGGAAAAACAACAGAATGTCATTCCCCCATCAGAGCCTGAATCTGCGGAGCAGGATGGGCCAGAGTTGGGGCCAATGGAGGTCGAAGGTGAAGCCTCGTTGGCTTTGGACAAATGCAGAGAAGAGCAGGACCAGGCAGCCCCTGGCCCCTTGGGCTTGGGATGGCTGGCCAGCAGGAACAGGGGCAGGATGACTGAGAGAGGGCAGGCAGTGCAGATGAAGATGGACGGAGGTCAGGCGATGAGCAAGGACCCCCCCCCCATCCCTAAGCACAGAGAGTAGAGAGGAGGCAGAAACAGTGCAGGTCAACCCGAAGACTTGGAAGGAGACAGCCCTGCCCCTCTTCACAAGGCACATTTGGGGACTGAGATTTAAGGAGATGCTGTGGGGAGGGGCATTTGTCGGGAACGAGTGCTGAGCCGTTGCCGACGTCTGGAGTTTGCAAGACTTCTTGCCTTGTTCCTTGCTTCATGGACTTTGTCTTGTTCCTTGCTTTGTGGACTCATTTCTTTCTTCCTTAGTCCGTGGATTTATTGCCTTGTTCCTTTGCCTCGCTGGACTTCTTGCTTTGAAGCCATTGTGCTAGAATGTTTTGCTGGATTCCTCACAGCCAGCTGCTGTGTGTGTGTGTGTGTGTGTGTGTGTGTGTGTGTGTGTGTGTGTGAGAGAGAGAGAGAGAGAGAGAGAGAGAGAGAGAGAGAGAGAGAGAGAGAGAGAGAGAGAGAGAGAGAGCGCTTTGCTCTGGGATTTGCCAGAAATGTCGGAGCATTTGGGAGAAAGTTGGAGCATAAAGAGAAGTTTTGAATTATCAGCTGCCTGTGTTGCCTTCATGCCTGGTCCTGAGTCATCACACAGAAGTAGTGGAGTATTTTGACTGGTAAAAAAGAAGAACAGGGTATCTTTAGCAGTATTATCCACCCAGGTAAATTTCATAAGAATTAAGAGTTGTTGATGTTAGGAATCACAGGTATAGGGAAATTAGAAATTCTTGAATGGAACTCTTTTCATGGAGTGCTTTTTACTGAAGTGGAAAATACTTGATTAAACTCTAAGATCCCCAGCAAGGTTGGATTTTTTTTTGGTTCTCTAGCTATTTCTGAATTACAAGTGCCATCCCTTCCCATTGGTTACACTGCCTAGGATTGTTAGAGTTTTAATTCAGAAATATTTGTAGAGTTATAAGTTTCCATCCTAGTGTAAAGAAGTCTGGGAAATAAGAATATATTCTGCTTCACAACAGACATTAGAATTTTTGACATGTTAGCCTTGGAAGAAAATTTTAAAAAATCAATACATTACAAATTAAACTGATTCTGCAGTTTGATATCATTATTTACTGCATATAATATGGAAACCTGAAGAGAGGCACCTGAGATATATGATAACAGTTGGCAAGGTTTATGTAGTAAACTCAGTAGGTCTTTAATATGCAGTGCTCTCAAACTATTTGAAGACTAAAATAAACAACTTGATTTAGGACTTCTCTGTCCGGCCCAGTTGCCCTGTCACCAAAATATTGGTGAAGGACCGAATGGAAGCACCATTAAAGGTGGTTTTTTTCAAAAGGCAACTGGACTTTCTTTGTTTTTCCTTGAAGGTGCTGTGCTTCTCATCCAAGAAGTTTCTTCAGATCTGCGAATCTCCCTAGACAGGCAGAATGGAAGACAGAAATGGAAAAATGCACCCTCTGCTAATGACCTATTCATTGTGAAAATGAATATTTTTCAGTTTTTCACAAGGATATTTTCCTGCTCCACTTCTAAATGACTGTGTTCCATGTTAAGTTGCCTTAAGCACTTTTTGGATAATGTTTGTTGCAGACTAACAGCAGCAGTTCACTGGCTATTTTGCAGACAAAAGAATATTCATGTTCTTTTTACCATCCTTTCTAATGGCTTCAACACATTCCTTTATCTGAAGATGTTCACCTAGCAAAAAGATGATTTGGCCAGTTCAGAGTGCACCAATAACAGTCATTTAAAAAAAAAATCTTTTCATAAGCAAGCTAGTTTTTTTCTCTCTCTTTTTTTTAAGAGAAGTCTACAGTGATGCATGTTACTGTTTCTCCAGTCAACTGAGGTGAAAGACTTTTATTGATACAACTAAATAGCTGACTGTGAAAATGCTGAAACAGTGCAGCAGTGTATATGCTTTTATAAAAGCTCTGGGAGGAAACCAGTTTACTTAGGAAAAGATTAATGGTTCTGCCAGGTTATTAACTGGAAATGTTCTGTATGCTAGGCAAAAATCAAAGTCACTATGCTACTTCAGCACCAACAACAACCATATAGAAGCTACTAGACACAGGGGTGTCAAACTGGATCACACGGAGGCCACGCCCACCCCAGCTCCAAGAGAAAAAACAGTGTGATATGTCATGTGACGGCAACATGACACGGCGGGTTTGACACCAATGTACTAGAGTTCCACAATGTGGAAAGCAAGGAATGTCTAAGGAGATTTTCAATCCTCCAGGTGATGTCCCAAAGGTGCTTTTTCAGGAAGCAACTGGACTTTTTTGTTTTTCCTTTTGAAGATGTTTCACTTCTCATCCAAGAAGCTTCTTCAACTCTGACAGGAGTGTGGGGAGTGGAAGGAGTTGAAGAAGTTTCTTGGATGAGAAGCAAAACGTCTTCAAAAGGAAAAACAAGAAAGTTGCCTCCTGAAAAAGCACCTTTGGGACAACCATGACCTGGATGACTGAGAATCTCTGCAGACATCCAGGTGATGGTTGTCCCAAAGATCAACTGCTTCTTGGATGAGAAGCAAAATGGTTTCAAAGGGGAAAAAGAAAAAAAACAAGAAAGTCTAGTTACCTTTTGGAAAAAGCACCTTTGTTTGAAAAGATGGTGATTGTATCCATACACATATGCATTTCAGGAGGGATCTATCACTTCCAAATTATGCCCAGTTTCTAACTGGTATTTATATTCTCTGTTCTGAGAGTTAAATCCTCCCTCTTATCATGAAAAAGCCTGTTGCAATTCTACCCACAGACCCTACTTTTCAGGAGGAAACATATCTTATGCTTATTTGTATACATTACTTATTTCAAGTGAATATAAAGCTATATATAAATCATTGCATATTGTTTCTAAACTATTATAAACTTTCTGGGTTAAAATAAAAACTGGATAAGCAGATTTGTGCTGTAAACAAACCCAAGAAAGAATTTGACTAACCTGACCCATTCAGATGCTAAAGTTGAATGAACGTTGCATTGAAGAAATTGACTTTTCTTCAAAATTAATGTACTGAGGATCAGAATAAACACATGACCCCAAGCAAACCTTATAGGAAATAAAGTTTTCTTTGGAAAGGTAGAACAAACCCAGTATTGTATCCTACAGCTGATACAAATGTAAATATATATTTACATTGTTATTATTAGTTGTGATATCTGTGTTCAGTTACTGCACCGAAAAGTTTGGAAGTCACTGCTTCCCCCCACTCACACACTTTTTCCTATTCCTCATTCTCACTGCCCTTTCTTTTTCTCCTTATTCTCTTTCCTATTGTCTTTATTTTAATTTGTATTTTATATTAAGAAAAGCAATTCAATAACAAGTTATTATAAAAAAATCAGGATGTAACAAAGCCAATCTTCCAGAGAGCTTGGGAATTTTTCACGTAACTTGGCAATGCTCTCTTGTCTTGTTCCTCCATTCCTTGTGGAATGTACTTTGGGAAAGTGTCAAATCAAATTTATAGACAAAGAAATGTTTCCCTTGTTTTTGTTTTTAATAATTTTTTCTGCATGTATCTCCTGTACCAAATGGCATGCACTGTTGCAGCACAACAAACAAATAATGACATGACATGACATGGAAAGAGAGGAAAAAAGTTTCAGCCAGACTAATATGCACACTTGGCAGTCATTAAAAAGTCGTTTTCACGTTTGCCTTTGAGAGAAAAGAAAAAAATACTAACTCATTCGTTTGACTTCTCATTATTCTAGAAATGTACAATTTACTCTGTTGTTTGTAATTCTTTACTGCAGTAGTTTCGAACAGGGTTTGAAATAAACTGCTTTGCTTTACCAACTATCAAAAGGTACAGTGGTATCTCGGTATTTGTCTGCTTCAGAACTCGCTGAATTAGGTACTCGTTGTATTTTGTTGTGAAAATGTTGTCCTGCTATTCATAGTTTCGTATTCAGCGCACTACAAAAGTTAGGTGGGGAATTGCCTCAGAGGATTGATAAGAAGTCAGCCATGCTGGGAAGGTCACTATCATAGGATAAAGGACAGACAGAACGTTTTTCCCAGCCAAAACAAAAGGGTCATGTGGTAAGCCACCTGGTTTGTTTGGTACTCATAGTTTTTAGTTCCCATCATGCCTCCTAGGACCAATTAATGTCAAGTAACAAGGTACCACAATAAAAGTGTGTGAAAAGTAGTGTTTTAGAAATTGAAATTATGTTCCCTTTAAGGACACGTCAGCTCAAAAAACTTTGTTTAATTATTAACTCTTTGTTGTTGTTGTTTTACACCTGAAGGCAAATATAAGAGTATAGTTCAGTTTAAAGTATAGGCCGTCTTTCATTTACAACCATTTGTTTAGTGACTTTTCAAAGTTCACAATGGCATTGGAAAAAAAAAAGTGACTTATGACTTCTTTTCACACTCATGACTGTTGCAGCATCCCCATGGTCAGTAATCAAAATTTTAGCAGTTGGCAATTGGCGTGTATTCAATGCAGGATAAATTTTCTTGTAGCCTTCCCCAGATCTGTGCCTTGTAATAATCTTGTCTCTGAGCTCTGCAGGCAGTTCCTTTCACCTCATGGTTTTATTCTGCTACAGTATGCATTGTACTGTTTATCTGTACAGAGGTGTGTGCCTTTCTAAATCATGGCCAATCGATTTAATTTACCACAGGTCGACTCCAATCAAGGTGTAGAAACATGCCAGAAATGATCAAGAGAAATGGGAGGCACCTGAGCTAAATTTCAAGTGTTATTGCAAAGGGTCTGAATATATATGCCCAATGTGATATATTTTTTTTTCTTTGTAATAAATTTAAGGACATTTCTAAACTTCTGTTTTCACATTGTCATTATGGGGTACTGAGTGTAAATTAATGAGGAAAAGAATGAATTTCAACAACTGTAGAATCAGGCTGCATTGTAACAAAATTGACAAAAGTGAAGAGGGTGTGAATACTTTCTGAATGCACTGTATATGTAGTGCTTTTTTCTTTCTCTTTTTTTTTTTTACCATGGGCAGAGACTGAAACTGGCTATGGATCATGTCAGAATGGGGGAAAGAGTTAGGGTTTGACTTCTTTTTCCAATGTTCTTTTATTATATGGGTAGAGAGCAATCTGAACCCCCAATTTTGTCAGCCGACATTGTCTAATCTCAAAAAGCTAAACATGGGTACAACTGATTACTTCAGTGGAAGAGCATCAAGAAATGGAAATCCCAGGGTTGAAGTTAGATTGAAGGGTTTGGGATTTGTTTTGTTTTGTTTGTTTGTTGTTGGTTTTTTTGGCTTTTCACATCCCATAAGAAGGCATTGTGTATTGCTGGCTAGAAAAGACATGATGTCTTATGATAGCCAGGAATGGTGGTTGGCTTGGAAACTTTAAGCTTATTCTTAATCAGTGTAATCTTAATCACTATTCAATATAATCATCACTGAACGATAAATTGGCATATTAGTTTCACTTTTAGATTAGCTATGACAGGGATGTCAAACTCATGGCCTACGGGCTGGATGCATCATGTGCTGGCCACGCCCATGCCCGGTTTAGCGACAAGGAAAAAAGTCATGGTACGTCATGTGATGATGCCGTGATGTCACGAATTTGACATCCCTGAGCTATAATTAAGCCATAATTATGATTACAGCATTCCAGATGCTTATGGTTCCCCCCCCCCCAATATCCCTTTTACCATCAACAAAGTGGGAAGCCTGATCCTAAGATTTTCAGGCTAATCAATTCTACTGACTAAACTCTGCAGCTTAATGCTAATAATATATACTTTGCATACTTCTGCACATGTTTATTTCGTTGATTTAAAAAAAAAATAGTTACATTAAAAACTACCACGTTTTCTCCTGTGTACTCTAAATGACAGCTTTAAACATGTACAGAATCTCTGTCCTCACCTTTGGTTTATTTTTCAAACTAAGCCTTCAAGTATTGAAAGTTCACCTCCGGACCCCCCGTTCCAAAATGATAAATGAACTTCTGAATTAAAAGAAGATGCTGCTATTATTTTAACCAGTGTACTTACTCAGCCTGAATCTGGGTGTTATTCAGCTTATTGAAAGAAAGTGTTTTGGGGAAACATGTGTTTTCTATTGTAAAATCAAGTTTTAACAATGAAGGTAGATAATTACCCTTTGGACTTTAAACATTTATATGTGTCACATCATGTCAGAGTATTTTTCATGGTCAATAGGTTGAAAGGTTATAAAGTTGAAACTGTGTTAGTGGCACAGTTCAGCAATGAAAAGTGATTCCTATTGTAATACAATGATTCTTTGCTGCTCTCTCTTGGAAAGAGATGGTAATGACCACAGGCATGTATTTCTTTTAAGTCTGGAACAGCGATTTCAAACAGCCAAGCTGTTTAAAACAACAACAGCAACAAGAACAGCTGATATTATGGTAAATGTGCTCTGTGTGTGCACTGAAACCTAATCAGATGTTTGAAAATATCTTTGCACTTTGTAGCTTGGTGAATAAAGCTGCTTTTTACTTGAGCCAGTACCGATGAATTCTCTTGATTCAATTTCAAAGGTCTCTTAGATGTTGATCTCCTACTATGATATGTGGTGACATAACCTACCACAGAGTCAAACTTTACAATGATAAAGATTAATGAAAAGCAGGGCAGCAAAAGTTTGTGCTTGCTGCTAAATACAATTCAAATGAATTTGTATTCCTAATGCAAACTCAGTAACTCAGGCTTTGTCGGTGAAAATTACGTCAAGATATATAATACTTAGGATTACAATGGATGTCCATCATCTAATTACAATTATAATCCTGAGATCAATTTTACTTAGGTGTCATTAGGAGAAGGAAGTAAAAATGTAAATCTTAATACAATTCATAACAGGCAGAACAGTGAACTTAGATGACTGGTGTCCTTGATGGAGTCTGCAGTTATGGTTGAGTCTGCCATGTTTTATGAGATTAAGAAATTGTCATTATGTTTTTGGACTGCAGAGATGCACTCTTCTAGTCTTCTGTCTGTTAGTCCTACATAGTGGCTGTTATGGTCTTTATACTGTACGTTGTAGCTAAGTCTTGTTTTTTTTTTCATGGGTACTAAGTCTTTTGGTTTTCTTAAGATAAATTGGGTGACTTTAGTTGATTTGTCTGCTACAATAATGTTATGTGGTTGTAACAGTCTGAGGTTATTTCTGAGATGTTTTTGATGTGTAGTGGTGTTACCCTTTTCATGGCTTGTGTTGTGTTAGTTGTGCTATAGTGGGATGAATGGTGAGACATTTTTTGATAAAAATCAACCCCGGTTTCAACTGGAAAATTGATCCTCCTAGACGAAGCTTAATCCACCTCCAAGGAATTCTTAGAAACTTGGCATTTAGACAAATCAGTCATCAATAGGCACATAGAAATAAATTGTATTTACACACCATTCAAAAGAGACAATAAAAAGTTAAGAAGGAAACAAAAACTAGAACACATGCTGTCCAGCAGGTACAGTAATTTTCAGATAAGCAAGGATTAGCACTAGGCAAACAATCAAGCAGAAAACAATACCCTAATCAAGGAACACCCCTACTAACACTACCAGAGCAAACTACTATATATAAACAAAGAGCAAATGCCACACCTCTTCTGAAGAGAAAAAAAAGTACTAATTCATAAAACATATTGGGATTGATCTATGGGTCCTGGTGTACACCCTGAATTCTATTTACTACTGAGTTTTCAAGACTTCCATTTTAGCTAGTAGTTCAATAGATTCATCCACCGTTTCCATTTTCTAGAGACTAAACAAGATCTTTGAGGACAATAAGTGCAGACCATTTTGTTATACATTCTATTGCCCATCAAATTCTGCTGTGTTAAAGAAAATCCCTTGCCACAAGTTTAGAAATGCTTAAACTAAACTTGTGGGCTTATAGCAATCCACTTGCAAGAGGCTACAGTTCAAAGATGTGGTTTTCAGCAAATATCTGTCAAGTCTCTTTGGGTTTTGTCAGATTGGAAAGTGTGCTAAAATGTAAGTAAACAAATATGGAAATAGACACTCACCTCTTTTTTAGTCACCCTATCAAACTATCCATCATGCCCAAGTGAGTGTCTCGACCAATAAAATATATTTTTAAAAATGTAAAATATTTTGGAATAATGCAGCATACCCTATTTTTGAAAAGCATGTTTTACGATTTTATTTTTGAGCGTTGAAGAGGCATGCACACTTTTGTGTGGTGTGTCAAAGTTCAATAGAGATATACTTGCATTCCCAGTTTCACAAAAGTTCTAAAATTATATTCCACCGACAAATTATTTCTTTTTATTTTTGAAGTGTCATGCTTCATTCTACTACAAACAGCCTCGGAATGTTGGCATAATTCTGGAACTTACAGCTTGAAATAATATTTTGAAAGCAAAGGACCACTGCTGGAAGCCACCTCCAGGGCTAACTGAACATACTGTGAAAGAACAGGACAGGAGCGCTTCCTACTGTTTCATCAATAAATCCAAGGTAATGCGATTGTTTTAACATCTAACCGCCTACAGTTTCTGAAGCCACGGCTTCCCAAGAATCTGTGCTTCACCTTCCACACTGGAGTATTTCACTTAAAAAAAAAAAAAGCCTATTGTAAAACAAGCATCCAAAGGGCTAATCCTTTTTAAGGTGTTGCACTGCATCAGTAGAAAGCTTAGCTTAGGAAATGAATAATTACTATGTAATTTTGTTAAAGTTTCCTAACAGCTGATATGATATGGTAAAAACAACTTAAAACATCTGGATCTGCTAAGCATTATAAAATTGTAGTCGTGTTCTTTTATCGCGTCAGGTGCTGGGAGTGTACTAGTGTTAGGATTGCTATATCTGGACTGCCTAACTCCAAATAGCCACTAGATGGCAGAAAAGAGATAAAAGTCTGTAGAGATTCTCAGTCATCCCAGTCATGGTTGTCCCAAAGGTGCTTTTTCAGGGGGCAACTGGCCTTTCTTGTTTTTTCTTTAAAGATGTTTCGCTTCTCATCCAAGAAGCTTCTTCAGC
>JANHFL010008499.1:259801-271154 GCA_032468155.1 Oxyrhabdium leporinum
AGATAGATAGATAGATAGATAGATAGATAGATAGATAGATAGATAGATAGATAGATAGATAGATAGATAGATAGGCTGAATGTATGTCATACCAGGCTTATCCTGACAGTCAAGCTGACTCCATATGTTCTCATTTTGCTGCTATTGTCTGATTTTGAAATGCATTAGGACACTGGTTTATACTGTTGTGTGAGTAGGACACTGGATGTCATGATGCCTTGGGGTCACAGTATCGTACAGTGAGACAGATGACACAGTGAAGGATAAAACATAAGAATATGATGCCAACATGGAGCTCTGGGCATCATTTATCTAATTCGTAACCTGATTATGTTCAGTTTGGCAAGAAAGAAGAATCAGGAGGAAGTGGAAAGAGAATGCACCTTCTTTTTTTAATGCCATTGCTGGTCATCTACTATCAACTAGACAACTACTATCAACTAGACAACTACAGTTTTTTTTTTCCCGAAATACCATCACTCTGCTAAACAACTAATTCCCACAACACTGTTGAATTATTTACTAAGACTGTATTACTATTATTCTTCTCATCTTTCCTAGTACCTATCTCTTCCCACTTGTGACTATAACCATGTTGCTTGTATCTTTACAATTTATATTGTTTTTTTGTTTCCTAGTATGATTTGATTGCTTATTAGTAACCTATGACTATCACTAAGTGTATATCTCATGATTCTTGATGAATGTATTTTATTTTTCTTTATGTATACTGAGACCAAAGACAAATTCCTTGTGTGTCCAATCACACTTGGCCAATAAAGAATCCTATTCTATTCTATTCTATTCTATTCTATTCTATTCTATTCTATTCTATTCTATTCTATTCTATTCTATCATGCAGGCTGGAATCCTTTAGAAAAAGTACAGCTTGCTGTTTTCTGGTATAAACATCCTGTGCATATATGCTTGTCACACACATTCTTCCAAGTGTGAAAAAGCTAAGTATTTGTACTTCTTCCTCATTTTGTTTTATGGATCTCCTCTGATTAATATATGAATTTGGTCTATTTCTGCACATATAGGAGTATTAACTATAAGTGCTTCTCTTTACAGATAAAGACTTTTCCATGTTACATAAATTTGAACATGTAAGAAGATTCAAGGTTTTGCAAGACTGTCACGCAAAAGGGCAGCCTAATAACAATGATTAATGAGTTGTACTAATATCATTCTGAATCACATTCAAGAATCAATATCCTAACTGGATAACAGCTGAAATATGTGTAACTGAATTATTTTGTCATTGTGTCCCCTGTATATTTTTTTTGTGAAGGCACAGTTGCTAAGGAAACCACATCATCCAACTTTTTTTTTTTGGTGTGATTCCATTTCAGACAATTCTCTTTTACTAAAGAGACACTTATCTATCTTCTTCTTATAGAAACAGATACTATGCCATAGGCCAAGTTCTGATCTTCTGGAGCACTGTAGATGACAATGAGCAACCATGGACCTATCTTGTACTTACTATAACATTATTTCCAAGGTTCTCAATTCTCCATTTTACTTCAAAATATAGTGCTTACTTTGAAGCCATTACAGGACAGCAGCAATTTATAGCAATGTAATACAGCCAGAGATCTCTCTCCAAATTGTCTCACTCCACACAGTTGGGCCACAAGTTAACTGAGAAAAATGGATTTACAATTGGCAGTGTCTAGAGGAATCATACAGTCCTTTATTTATACAATTATAAAAGCTAGCTGATATAATGATAAAATCTGAGGCTTCTGATATGTAAAAATCAAAGCATGCTTTTGAATACAACTGTAAATGTTTAGATACTTGTGTATTGTTTTAAAATCAAATTAAGTCTCAGATAACACCAGAGTGAAGGTAGCCATTGACAGCACCTAGATTTTCTCAAGGAAGTAAGTTGGGAATCTGAAAGCAAGAGAATAGTGAAACATTTCTATAGTGTTGTCAAGAAAAGTACTATGGCTGTAGAAAATTCTGAGCAAAGTACTCCCTTGAAGCAACATTTACTACATTACATTCCCTTTTCAGAGTGAAATAATGTGATCATATTGCTTTACTTTTCTCTTCTTCACAGCTCCACCTCAGTTCAGTTTTTCTAGAAATGCTCATCAATTTTTGGTGAAAGCTGCAGGATAGTAAGTTCTCTGACCTTTGTTCTAAATTTTTTATTTCAATCTTTTTTTTTAACCTACATTTTCCATGCCTTGAACTTCCAAGAATCAGAGCTACTACAAGGTACAACTGCTTATTTACAATCTCTACATTCCAGCATTAAGAAACTCCAGCACTCAGAGATTCTCCAATCATTTGATATTACCCCAAGCCACTGTGACAAATTATGAGATCATCTTTGGATGACTGCTGGGGAAGATGCATTTCCTATAGTTTCTGCCTCCAAGGTATATTAAAGATAACATGAGTCCACTATCTGTCCCCTAACCACCAAGTTTATTGACTTTTACACTAGACATAGCCTCCCTACATTTGACAAGCATTATCCTTGTGTGTATGACTTCAAAAAGTGACTAATTACAAGTCTTAGTGTAACATAACTGCCCAAATTTGTGACTTGCTGGCTATCTTCAATTCTAGTGATTTGAAACAATGCCCTTCTGAGATTACTTATTCTCTTAGTAACTTTATTGCAGAGATGCAGATAGATGCCATATATTCTAATGGACTAGGCTAGCAGACTTTGGCAGAATGGACAATATAGCACATTGAGAAGTAATTGTCAAGATTCTGAATGACGAACCCAACCAAGTCAGCACTCTGAGACAATTAGGTTTCTCAAAGAACTGCTTCATTGAGTACATCATTTTGGCATGCATGAAAGTAAAATTAATTCTAACCATTTCTCCCGGTTTTGATAACATTAAAGAATAGATGTTTCCTTCCCTCCTTGTCACAGGTCACATTGTCCAATTAGGTGTTCTGGCATCTCCCTGGTTCTGGCCAGCACCTGTTGAGATGACCTTGGTTTCCACGGGACGATGAGTTGCTATTGTCTGGGGTGACATTCCAAGCCTCTTCCCTCTCCCCATACTGTGTGACAATGTGAAAAACAAAAAGATGGCTGCGGCATCCTACATCCGTTTTGAAGTTGACAGTAATGTTTTTCAATGTTGAAATAATATATTCAGATGGAATAGTCTTGTCAGGCTGCATTTGAGAAGCAAAAGGTGGCACATATGAAGGGATTGGATAGCCACTTGTTCAGAGTGGTGTAGGGTCTCCTACTTGATCATGGGGATGGACTAGAAGACCTCCAAGGTCCCTTCCAACTCCATTAGTCTGTATTCTATTTATTTACAGGAACATTGAGTTAAATAGCTCACCTGAGCCTTGGCACTGGGGCACAGAGAGAGTAAGCAGGTAAATAGATAGGAAAACATAGTCATGGCTTCCTGTTCTTAGAAATAATGAACCAGCTTTGGGGGTACAGGCCTAATATTGCTCATAGGTTTTCTTCCCAAAAGAGTTAAATATGTAGAGCTTGGTATAGTCAACTAAGAAATCTAAGGTGAATTCAATTTCTTTGGCAGACTTAATACAAAGAGTAACATTCCATTAGCATAAGAGACAACAGAAGAAAAAACAGAGCTAAGGTTTGTGTCTGGCCACATTGAAGGAGTTGAGTTGAGAAAGTGAATGAAACCCAAAGCCAGTTAGGTTTCCCAATCCAAAAGAGCTGGGAAAAGGGATGGAAAAGGGGGGAAAGGGAAAGAAAGTGAAGAGAGAAAAAAATCAAATGAAAGGTAAGTAAAAACAACATTAAATTCTAAGTTCCCTTTCAGCGTACTTGAATGGTAATTGCCTCAAAATGTTTATAAACATTGAGATTGCTTCTAATAACTGCTTTTTACTTCAGTTTTCCTCCTTCAAAAACCATAGTATCTGAGTTTGCCTTGATGTATTATTTCCCTTTACGTGATTATATGAATTTATTTTTGGAACAGTGACAAAAAGGGGTGATAATAATATTACTGTTTAAGACTTTAATATAGAATTTTAATTATTTCTTAAGATGATACAATGAACAATGTTCATTGTACAAAGTTCTATACATTTAATTAACAAAATAATGAGATTTAAATTTAATAATGGCAAATCCTTTGTTTATTTACTGATATTTTATTCCTCATCCACTCTTTTTCCACTTTTCTTCTTTTTTTATTTTATGTAGTTATTAATTTGGTTCTTTAATTTTTTTAAATAATTCTTTTTAAAAATACCTGTGATTTTGTTCAGTGGAGGAGGGAAAGTGGAGGAGGGAAATCAATTGGCCAGATCAGAGTCCATTGTATCAATTAAACCCTCCCCCAGGTGTTCTCCATCCATGGTACTGAAGCTTCAACAATGCATATTATATCAAAATTGCCATGATATCTCCAAAAACTTTGGAAGCTCTTGATTCAGTTTGTTCTTTCAAAGCAAGTCTCCATTTTCATTCACAAATTTGTTTCAAAGGGCATGATTTAATCAAAGCTTTCTCAAATCATTCCATGGATGCTCCCCAGCTTTATAAATTGACTCCTTTGAAATGAGCCATACAAACCTTACCAAAATAACAAATACTTTTCACTGGAGTGAACACCTCAATAAGCAAATATAGGACTCTGCAGTTGATTGAATCTCACCTATTAAAAGTAGGCAGAAAGCTTTAATAGTTTGACTTTAGACACTAAGATCAGGCTAGTATCAAGAAACAAATGCTTCCTTTTGATTACATCCTTCTCTTGGACTTTTGAAAAGATCCACTTGGTTGACAACCTGCTGTAACTCATTATAAGATTTAGAATCATACTTTCTTGAGATCTATATATAAAGGATTAAACAGAGGCCACCAAATGTTATGTAACTACAGTTTCCAGCATGTGGGAAGGGTGGTTTGTAGTTTGTAGTTCAAGAATACTTGCAGGTCCTTTGCTTCTACGGTGGAAGAATGTTATCAGAAAATCACAGTGCTTCATTATGTTTAATTTAATTAGTACTTTCTCATCTGGGCCAGCAGTAGCAAGGAAAAGGTGTGATTTCTTTTCATATACAATCAGATACAAATGGTGATTGCTTTTGTGGATGATAACAAGACATCTGGATGAGAAAAGAAAAAAAACCAGGAATAGAATAAAAAAGAGAAATGAGAAAGCAGGAAAAAAATGCTGTCTCTTTTTAGCTTTCTTTCTTAGCTCATATTAAAATCCACAGGAGAGGTGAATTACAGGGTCATGATGCACAGGCATTACAAGTCCCCACATTTTTATTCTGAGTTGATGAAAATAAACGTTGACAAAAGCAATTGTATGGAAATTCTCTTTATTCTGAATGTGAAAAAAGAAATCTACCATACGAATTCATCTTGGGGAAATGTGATCTCCTTTTAAACCATTTGTACTAGACAGGAAAGGAAATTCCAATCGCCCAGAAAAAGTATTCGTTATGAATGATTCTCACATCTTCAGAAGTGTTGTACATGTGAAATGAGTTGTTAGTATTATTTGTATTTATAGCAAATGGTTCTCTTTCTCTCTCTCCAAGAGAGACTCATTAGGCTGATCCCACACATAACATAATGGCTGTAATCCACGTCTTTTATTTATTTATAGGCATTTCTGAATTTGTGTGTCTGGAGCTCTCTGAGTTGATTGCACTGTTTTCCATAGCAGAGCAAGGATTTCTTTGCAAGGGAGAAATCCCATGTCCATTTCTCTAGAGGAGAAAAAAAAATCTAGCAAATGACAAACCACTCAGTGAATTGGACTCTTTCTAAGTCATGATTATCTTCCTAAGTGTTAAAAATACTTCTTCAGTCTTTGGAAGTTCTTGCACATGATCAGAAGAGGAATGTTAAAATGCAAATCATATTGTGCATGAAGTACAATCTCTTTCCAAGCACAATTTATATAGCAGAGAGGCAGTGATGATGGCTTTGCTGTAAGATTACGCCAAGATTTAAAGCATGAACTTAGTTTCCAGTCTGCCCCTCGCTTGAGACTCTCTTGGTTATGACCAGAGTCACTTGACTGTGAGATGGGCAGCATATACATTTAATAAATAAATAAAATAAATAAACAGGATCCTTCAACAGACTCTGGTTAAAATCTGTAGAGATATTTAGGCTTGAGAAATTTTACCTTTTTTTAAACTAATGTATAGATTGAAACATATTTTTATTTGTTTGTTTATTTGTATCTTACCTTTATTATTTTTAGAAATAACTGAAAGCAACAAACATATCCAGCATATCTTCACATTTTCCTCACGACAACAACCCTGTGAGGTAAATTGGGCTGAAAGAGAGACCTAAGGTGCTTTAAGAGACCTATCCTGGTGCTTTAAGCACTAGACTGAACTGGCTCTACAGTATATTTATGTATATCTTGAAGTGCACTTTTATGTGTTTGTGTGTTTGTGTACACATGCATTTCAAATTTTGTACTTCTAACAGTGGTATCTATAATAAGATGCAATGACATGTGCATGAAGACAGATATTATGATATCTGATGCAAGTACGTATCTTATATCTTTTGCATCATTTGGCCCTTTTCCTTCCTAAGAATGTCTATTGAGCTCCCATGTTTAATGGGAGCCATGAGAAATAAAGTGCATATAGAAATGATTAGAATAAGGGTGAATTCAAATTTAAAACTGCATAAAACAGAGGGTATTATAATATACAGTGCCACCAAACTGGATAACTTAAGAATACAGCTTACATTAATCTAAATATTTTTACTGTAAAGAAGTAAACAGGAAAATATTGTTACTGTGGAATTAGACATCTTATTTTGAATGTCACAACAATAGCACTCCAATCTAAAATCTGAACTACTTGAAACTAATACTTATCTTTTTGCTTTAAGAATGAGCCAATAAATCTAAACCGGTATCACATTTCCTGAAATACAATACATTATATTTTGAGCCCTCAGAATAAAATATAAAAAAGCCCTGCTCCAAAAAATGTAACCTTGAAACCAAATAATGTTTTTCTTATATTCATTGGAAATAAATTTATTGTAGAAAGAACAAATTTCATTCATAGATGTGAACATCTCTGCTAGTTCTATGCTAAATTACTTTTTTTTTCCAGTGGACAGAAAATATATCACTTCTGTGTCCTGGACCACAGTTGGTACACTATGGCATTTTAAAAATTAGTTATCAAGAACAATAGGTATCAGCAATGATTCATTTGCAAAAGGGAACATTACATTAACACTTAAATCCATTGGCTTTCACCTCTTAATATTTTGCTTTTTTTCCTTAGTGCTGTGAAACCAGTTGGGGTCAAGATGGGGCTCTGGAATATCCAAGGCTTCTGTCCTTATTTCACATATCAAGTTTATTAAATTTATATGCCACTCTCGCTGTCCAATGTTAAAATGCCACTGAGAGCATGACAAGATCTAATCCTTCTTCCAATGCCCCTCAGTGAACATTTGAACTTATTCTTTACTTACACACCTATGGGCCTACAACACAAATGTAGCTACATGTGGCCCAAACACCTCGAGAGAGTCGAAAATATTCCAAGAAGGGAAACATGTCCTGGACACATGTGTGAATGTATATTGCATGGAGGGTACAGAGAAGTAGGAGGGAAGAATGCTTTCGTTGGCTGATGAGGTGAAGAGAGATCTTTATGAAATTCAGAATTGTTATTACAGCAGGGAAGATCCTGTTCCATAACTCTTCTCTTCCTGCCTATTCTCAGTTATTGTGGCTTGAGTGGTTGTGTCACAGGGGTTTCCTGAAGGTTCTCAGGATTCAGTGAAAGATACAGTGCAACATCTATCTTTTGTTATTTTATGTCATCTCTACTTTATTAAGAAAAGATATCAAAGCAAGCAAGCAGTTTCAACTAGTTGGGTCTTCCCAGCTAGGCAACTTTAAGCAGAATTTATATTCCAATGGTGCCATTCCCTTCTTTCATTCACTCACTTAAGAAAGCTACTTGCCTGGCTTTTTAAAATACGTTCAGAAAGCAGTTCTTTTCATATTCAAGATTTCTGCCTACATTCTAATCCTCTGCACTGCATAGAAAAAAAATCCCTCTTCATCTTCAGCAAACTTTTTGGGATTGTGTCTTTTTCTATTTCAGATTCCTTCCACCAACTGAAAAGCAAAACAAAGGTCCAGAATTGTAATACTGCCCAAGATATTTCTGGTTTATCAGCTGCCTTTAATAAATCTAGATCCATCTTAGTTGCAACCATTATATTTCTTCTATTTCAGTTCATTTCTTGGTTCTTCCCAGAATTCCTCTGATACTGTTAAGGCTCTACCTCATGGGTGTCAAACTTGCAGCGTCACATTGCCGTCACTTGATGTATCATGTCATTTTTTTCCCTTCATGGAGCTGGGGTTGGCATGGCCTGCGTATGACACATCCGCCCTGCGGGCCACCAGTTTGGCACCCCTGCCCTACTTTGAGTCCCAGCCCAATATTTCAACTTCCTAAGAAAAATTAGAACTCTTAATCTCATATTATTTTACAAGCTAGCTACTGCAAAGCATCCGATTGGGTGTTTGTGAGATATGTAAACAGCCAGTAAGAAATCATGAGAAATGCAGGTTGTCATAGCTCTACACCTTGTGGAGGGCCAATGTGAGAGGTTTGCCCTGAAGCTGGAAAAGTTTTACTTACAGTACATCACTGAATTTCAGGGCCTAATTTGTGAAACTGGCCCAATGCACATGAATGCCAAGGCATTTAGCTTTAAAACACTGCCTAGATCGAGAATGAAATTTGGAAAAACATCTTTATTTTCCTATAGTATAGCATGGGGAAAACATAAAGAATGAAAGCATTCAGATTCTGGCAGTGACTGTATTTTATTGAGAATACTTGTTCCAAATTGCAGACAGAAAGAATGAGGGCTTCAGGATTTGTGTGCATAAGGAATGAAAATGTTCTTTTTAAATATTTTGGATCTGATTGTTGGAAGTGAGTTATCAAAGCATCTTTTCTGGCAGAAAATGAGTCACTTAGCATGCCAAGTCGGCTAACAAATGAAGCTTAGATAGAGTTACTCATGAGGAGAGTTTGGTGATAAGAAGTTATAACTACTTGGACTAAATAGGAAAGGGCCTTGCCAAGATATCTCCAGAAAATGCTCTGTGTTTCCTAAATTCAGTCTGATAGGTAAGTTATAAAAATCCAATCCAATAGGTCATTTTATATAAAACAAACACCATTTTGTGATGGCAGGAACACCATTTCAAATACTTAAAAGCAATGTTTTTCAAACTTGTAAAGTTTTAAAGTCTTCAAGACCCAGAATTCCCTAGACAGCAAGACTTCATGAAGGCATTGTGCAGCCTCAGGAAAAAGACATCAGGCAGCCATAAAGGGCCAAGGCCGGATGTTCCTCATCAGCAGTGGCAGGAGGAAGACAGAGAACATGAGTTGGAGGCAGTAGGCTTGTGCACCCTGCCACTTTAGCAACAACAGCCATCCCCAACCAACTATGCTCATGAAGGACCAGGCTGGATGAACTTCAGTGGAGTGCAGTGCAGTGGAGGAACAATATGCACACAGTCAGCTGGTAATGGCAGGGGTGGCACAGCACAAGGCGACCAAAAGAGCAGAGATTGGGGGGTGGAGATAGGTGGTGGGGGGACGGGACTTGAAGCTCCCTGTGGGTGTGAATGTGGATGGATTGCCATTCACCCAAATTTTGACCATGGGACTGTGAAGGCACTACAATTGTCATATCTTCAGGGATCAGGCATGAGTATCATTCATTCAGTACCATTGTTAAGTTTGAAGAGCTAGTGAATGAAAGTCATTAGGCAAAGACAACCTGTAGTGCATGTTTATGATCTTAGAAGAATTTTTTTTCTGTTAGCTAATTAATTAGCTAAAATGTTTATGGTCAGTCCATTGTCATGCACAAATAATCAGGGGTATTTGTTGAGTTCAAGCCATAGAAAAAAATATTATTGCTACCTCTAATACAAGAATTTAGCAACTAGTGGTCAAACCAAAATTGGTGCTAAATAAGGATCAATAGAATTCAAGGGGGAGCTGGACTTGGGTCTCTTGTGGCAACGTAATGACTCAAATCTGATGATCCATTCATAAGTTGAGGACTATTTGTATGTGAAAAGTTCGGGAGAAATAATTGAGGGGCCTAAGATTAAGTTGCAACTGAAACTGTATTTCATTTTATACAAATCAGGAATTAAATCCTAAAACCGACAGTATGAATTGGCTCAGGAGAGATGCCTCTTCAGAGATCACTTTGCAGTCAATTAAATAAGCTGCCAATAAAGCAAGATGAAATCCATGTTTATCAATCTTTGCTGAAATTTCCAAAGTGCATTTTCAATGTTTTGAGCATTCATTCATTCATTATATAAAAATCAATGGCTAGATGGAGTCGATGTTGCATCTGATGTTTGAAATGAGACTTATATACTCTCGAAGAAAATGCTGCTTTTCTTACCTCCCTCAATATCATCACACTCTTGCATTTGGGGGAGGGGAAAGGAAAGTGGTACTTTAAGTGCACATGTTGCAAGTGCTTTATGTGACTGTGATGAAACAATAAAATCTAGTTTTATCCTTATTCTGCCAATAAATATGACATTCAGGTCTTCAACAACAAAAAGGGTTTTCAGTCTGAACTTTGAGGACCATTAAAAATTCTGTAGGACTGCTTGCCTTTTAGTACTGAACATCACATATTTCTGCTCCTTCATAGGATATCAAGCAATATCAACTGTTATCAGCCAATAAAGGTCCAAACCTTTATCCTTCTGTCCAGATCTATATTCCTCCAATAGTGGATTATAAAATGAGTGGGCAACCTTTCAAAATAAATTGACAGAGCCAGAGAATCTGAATACCACAAGCCTAATACTTTCTAGCACATTGTTTTTGGTATGACTGAAGGGAGGAGGGTCATATAATCAATCAGTTTGGAAAAAAATAATAATGACACGGTGTTTGCTGGCATTTCACAATCTGTTGGTAGCTAATTATTCATTCAGTTCTAATTCAGTTCAGAATCACATCTTAAAACATGAAGAAATGGCATGGTTTGTTTTCCAAGCTTCCCTGTTAAAAAAAACAGGGGGGGAAAAGGGAGCAATCTGATTCTTGATGAAATGGGTTTTATTTCAGCTCAGATCTTTTGCTTAGAAATCAAGAGGGGGAAAAAACACCACAGCAGATTCCAGAGAAAGTTATAATATGGGCTTTGATCTGCATGAACACATGTCTGTTCTCGGTTTTCTCTACATAAGATATTCATTACTTCCCTATCTTGTGATCTCGTTGGTTGGTTTGGTAATAATCATGTTAGATAAGGGGGGGGGGGTTAAATTCAAAAGTGATTGCA
>JANHFL010008499.1:281030-293464 GCA_032468155.1 Oxyrhabdium leporinum
AGCAGGTAAACAGGGCGGGGCCGTGTGCGGAATGGAGTAGGGAAGGAAGGAAGACAGTGCGGAAGGCAGGGAAGGGAGGAAGGAAGGAAGGAGTCAAACTCCTTATAGTTATCAAGAGGAATTCAGAATAATCTTGTAATTCTGACAAATATCCTAACCATGGGTTGGCTGTTCCGATCAGGTTATGAATATCTGGAATTTCAGATCCAAGTCAATTAAGTGCAGCCAGGACCTTGGAGAGCTCCGAATATTAGTAATGCTTCTTTGTTTTAATTGCCCCGCCTCCGTTGCTAAAGCCTCCAATAATTAAAGAGACTGATTGTCCATGTAGTAACTTCATGTGGGAAATTTCACGAGGAAGGTTGAGGTGAAGCATAATCAATGTCCCTGGGAGTATTTAATAGATGATGAGGTTCATTGGTCCAAAGTGTCCTACAGAAGATGAAATTGAACCTGAAACCTCCCATTTCTTGTTCAGTATCTTCAAGTTTACATAATACTGGCCATTCCCAGATCTTGGTGGGCTGGTGGAACTAGATATAGAGCAAGAGAATAGTACCTTCACAGCTGTTCTTTTCTGGACTTGGAGAAAATCTCTCTTCCCAAAAGGAAATCAACTGTTCTACAGAAATGGAGCCTAACATAAATTAACAAAATAACCGAAATAACAGAGTTGGAAGGGACTTTGGAAATCTTCTAGTCCAACTCCCTGCTCAAGCTAGGAGACCCTGTATACCATTCCAGACAAATGGTTGTCCAATTTCTTCTTAAAAACCTCCTGTGATAGAGCACCCACAACTTCTGGAGGCAAGTTGTTCCACTGATGAATTGTTCTCACTGTCAGGAAATTTCTCCTTGGTTCCAGGTTGCTTCTCTCCTTGATTACTTCCCATCCATTGCTTCTTGTCCTGCCTTTAGGTACTCTGTAGAATAGGTTGACACCCCCCCCTCTTCTCTGGGGCAGCCCCTGGGATATTAGAAATTGCTATCATGTCACCCCTACTTGTCCTTTTCGTTAAACTTTCTTCATTAAAAATGGAGAGCCGTTAGAGTGGATTGAAATTTCTTCCCATTAGTTCAACATCTATTTTCTTACCACCAGCATCTATGTAGCAAAAGATAATGTTGCCCCTTTGGGTACTTTATTCATAAATCCAGGTAAGCGATTCATTACCTAACTCCATGTTAGTATAAATGTGCCGTGTTCCCATTCAAAGGGCAGAACATCTGGCTATCAACATCTGACTTATCCTAGTGTTTTATTTATTTATTAATCTATCCAATTTAGAAGCACAAATAACTCCGTAGTGACTCTGGGCAGCCTATAATACTGAAAGCAGTACAGGCAATGTGATTAAAAAATGTTTTCCAAACAGAAAAATGAAACCTAGAATAGAATAGAATAGAATAGAATAGAATAGAATAGAAGCTGGAAGGGACCTTGGAGGTCTTCTAGTCCAGCCCCCTGCTCAAGCAGGAGAACCTTTACCATCTCAGACTAGTGACTGCCCAGACTATTTTTTAAAATGGAGCGCCCACAATTTCTGGTTAATTGGTTAGTTGTCCTCACTGTTAGAAAGCTTCTCCTTAATTCCAGTTTGTTTCTCTCTTCGTTTAGTTTCCAGCCATTATTTCTTGTCCTGCCCTCTGGTGCTTTGGAGAATAATTTGACACACACACCCCTTCTTCTTTGTGGCAACTTCTCAAATACTGAAATACTGCTATCATGTCACCCCAGACTAGCCAGACCCAAAACCTGCAGCTGTTCTTCCTATGGTTTAGTCTCCAGGCCTTGGATCATCTTAGTTCCTCTTCTCTGAACTTTTTCCAAAATTTGTTGCAGTATTCCAGGTGTGCTCTGGATGTCTCTCAGACAATTAGCATTCAGCTACTGACCAATAGCTTTATCTTTGACCTTCAGTTTTGTATTGAAAAACAAATCCTTTTCTTCTCCAAACAAAACAAAATAACCTCACGGAAACATATTTCCTGGCATTACAGTCTTGGATGATTGATCTTTCCAACCCATGCCAGCCTGCTGTTAGTGAAGCTAGTGAGTCAGGTTCCTTCCAATGGTTCGCATTCCATGTGAACCATTAAAGCAAAATGTTTCTATAGCATTATTTGCAACTGCTACAAAGCTTGGTAGCTATTTGTAGAACTGCAGCATGAGAAAGAGGGATCAAGCTTATAGGAAGGCAGCAGGGGTGGGCTTCAAAAACCTCAGTAATGGGTGGAGTGGGCAGGGCCAGCCAGGAGTGGGATTTGGGGGTTCGGCGATCCCTGCAGAATCTTCACTAAGGGTACGCCCGAACACCCGCAAATCCCCAGCAGCCCACCCCTGGAAGGGAGTCATCATACAATGATTGCCATTGTATTTCATAAATCTGTTCTGAGCCCAGTTCAGAGTGGCCTGTTTAGATATGGGAATATCTAGTTGGTTTTCCCAAATGTGCTGATTTTTTCTATCTTGTCTCTTGGAAGCTATACTGTGTATGTCTTCAGCACCGGAGTTTTCCATTGGCTGTGTGTTATATGTAGGGAAAAAGAGAAAGGAATACACACACACAATGTGACTCTATAGTCACCAGTTCTCTCATCTCACAAAGCATATCCATAGGACTGGGCATCAGCTGAAGAAAAGCAAAGTGGGGTGAAGCAGCTTGTCATCTGTCAGTTTCCTGGACAGGTAGTCCTCAACTTATGACCACAATTGAGCCCAAAATTTCTATTGCTAAGCAAAACAGTTGTTAACAGAGTTTTGCCCCATTTTATTATCTTTTTTTTGTCACAGTTGTTAAATGAATCACTGCAGTTTTTACATTAGTAACACGGTTGTTAAGTGAATCTGGCTCCCCCATTGACTTTGCTGCTCAGAAGGTCGCAAGAGATGATCACATGACCCCGTTACACTACAACCGTCATAAATATGAGCCAGTTGCCAAACAGCCAAATTCTGATCACATGACCATAGGGATGCTGCAATGGTTATAAGTGTGAAAAACAGTCATAAGTGACTTTTATCAGTGCCCGTGTAACTAAATGAACTGTAATAAGTTGAGGACTACCTGTAAAACTGCATCCTGGGGATCAGAAGGTACAGTGTGCACATGTCTAGGTATTTTCTGTAAGGTAGCTGAATTTTTTATTCCAATACTGTTCTAAATGTAGGGAATTTTCTGAAACCTGCATGTCAGTTTACTTTAAAAAAAATCAGGATTAGTTTAAAACCTGGCATTGTTATAGCCAGATATCAACATTTTTGCCCAGACGAATATTTAAAAACAGCATGCCATCAGTTAGATTTTTTTTAAAGTAACAATTACATTCATAAGAGGGTTTTTTTCCAACCCTTTTATTTGAAAATGACAGTATTTATTTAAAAAAAGAATTATTCTGTACATTGCACATGTGACTAATCAGGGTAAAATTTTCATTTGCATGGTAATTAAACTTTACATTGGAAGCTGTTACTGAGATTCACTTAACAGGAGAATGTGAAAAGTTAATTAGAACATACATAAAGGTTTTGGTAGCTGGAAGCAGAGGCATACATTTTAACCAATTGGCTGTTGCCCAGTACTGGGGAGAAATCCCAAATGAAAATATTGCATTACACTCCAAGTTACCATAGAGAATATGTTGTGGAAAACGAAATCATAAGTGTGTTCTTTCAGGAGCCATTTACCACAATAGCTTTTGAGACTGTTATGTTCTTTCCATGTGAACTATAGGGATAGTGGGATTTGTTCTGTTTTAATTTTTTTTTTAAAAAATAGATGCCATTGGAAATCAAAATCATTAGGTAATTTTAGCAGGCAACTTGAGAGAACAATATGGCTTATAAAATTTCAGCAAAAACGTGGATAGATCATTGCACCTCAAAAAGAACCTACAAAGGGAATTAGCAAAATAAGCATGTGAGACAAAGGAAGATTTGTAAGGTACTGAAAAAACCAGCAACATTAAGGTCTCGAAAAGCATATTTCAATATCTCAATTTCACCAAACCTAGCATAGGATAGCAATATCTCCTTTTGTTGTAGTTAGAGTCTGTGTATTACTCACAGTGAAATTCTCCCATCTGTCAGTTTGCAGTAGCTTTCAATAAATTATGTATTATTGTGTAACCAGATTCTGCAGGCCAAAAACGAAATATTATACCCTAATAGCTCTATTCAGGTATTCAGCTAAATGCATGGAAGACCTCAAGCAGGACATTGTGTTGGTTCCACACACGCCTTTATTTTCTGAATCCCTGTGCGTCATTTGAGGATCCGAATGTTCTTATGTTGACATGAGTGTATACAGATAGTACAACTTTTTATTGGTACTCTGTTGGACTACATCTGGACTACTTGAAAAACTGTGCTGAGTTTGAAAAAAATATTATAGGGAATAGGAACAGGGCATGAATGATAGCTACTTTCTGGTCAGTTTGAAGTCCATTATAAGTTTAGCTGAAGAACCAAAGAAGTTTATCTTCACATTATCATGTTCTGGAACTTTATAACACTATGGAGGCTGCAGATAACAGGATACAAGACTTAGACCAATGTCTTATTCTAAGGACTCAGGAGAGCCAAGAAGATGACCTACAATACTTTTGTCCTGAAGGCACAATTGATTTCCTTAGCCTAAGCTCAGAGATAAAAGCTATTAACCTGATTTATAATTTCTTGGAGGTACACTTCACTTGCTATTATTAGTCTATCTGGGAGTTTCTTATCTGAATCACTTTTGACTGTGAATTGTCTAATTCTGTCTCTTTTGTTATCCTCAGTATTGTTTTCTTCTAATTTGACCTCAAAATCTTCTCCTTTGTAGTTACTGTAACCAGGTGATGATCTTGATCCTTGTGTTTCCTACGGTTTCTAAATACAATTTCTTGGCTTGATTTTGGTGCATTTACCTCATTCCAATCATGTCACACTGCTTGAGCAGTATATTCTGGCAGATACTCAACAGTGACCAAAGCACACGCAGACATATATGTTCATGCAGCTATACTGTACAGAGAAATAGCAGAAAGCAAGCAGAGATGGAGGGACACACCGACAGAGGGAGGGAGGAAGGGAAAGAACATTGCTGAATATATTTTGCGTTTCTCAGAAATGTCTTGCTTTTTTTGTAGCAATTACCACATGCCTCCAGGTATTTATCTTTCTATTGTCACAGAGATGGGAAAATGAATTTGGATTTTACTTTGTTATATTTTTTTTCTACAAATTGTACACTATTAAATCTTATCCTGAATTATAGATTTACCTACAGTACTATAAGTGGGTTTCCCTGCCCCAGGCAGGACTGTACAATGTTAATAACCTGAAATTCTTATTAGTAGCAACTAATTAACCTTCTATGCACATTTACTTGTGAGAGATGCACAGCAATGCTACTTTTCTAATAAATGATAGGGATGAAGCTTTAATAGTAATCACGTTATAATAGAGAATCAAACAAAAGCCAAAACTGTGTTCCTTTCTCAAGTGTATGTATGCTCACTAATACCCACTAGAAATAGAAGACAATTTTATTTGGTCTATTTTTTTATACACACCCAATTCATTGTTTCTAAGATCTACATGCAAACTAGAACTCACTCCTGTGCTAAAATCTCACCTTCCAGAAACTACATATGCAACTAATAACTAATAACTAAAAATATTAATTTATTGGAGTTATATGTACCTGTATAAATACATTTTTATAACTGTAAGCTGCCCAAAGTTCCCTGTGGTGTTCTTATACCCTTATATTATAAAAAGTGTACCCTTTTATATAAAAGTAACCTTTTATATATGTATAATCTTTTATAATAAAAGGTGTATCATTATACTATAAATATATAAACACCAATATAGAAAACTCCTGGCACCCTCACAAAAGCACTTTCTGGGCTATAGCTTCACATTACCCCAACGTTTGTGGGAAACATCAGATCTTTACATCTTTTCAAAAGGCTAGTTATATAGGGGACCAAAGGGCAGGGGCAGCTACCAAGGAGGCACTGTGCTTTGGTCTCACTAGATGTCAACATTTAAGGCCAAGGACAGGGAGCACACACTTCTCTATCAAACCTAGTGAAATGCAACGAGGTATTTTTATGAAAAAGTATACTCAAAAATTATGTGCAAGAAATCCATCTGTGTGACAACCAAATATGGTCATAGGAGGAAATGTCATGAAAATTAATTCCATGCTGATTTTTTTTCTTTCCCAAGTTTAAGAAGGAATACAAAAAATAGAATTAAATAATCTCCATCTGAAAAATGAGACTAAAAGAAGGAAACAAATGATTAAATACACTTCTTAATTTAATAGAAACAGTAGGCAAGATAAATTAAATCTGATTTGCAAGGTATATGAATTTCTGCATTATCATTAAGTATGTAAACTTCCCATGTCACACATTAATTTCAATCAAAACCTTAGTCACTATTTATCTTGGGTGAGTGTTTATAACTTTGGACCACATCACTTCTCCTGCTCCTACCAAGCAGGTCTAGCTGTGGTACCTGGGCTTAGTCTTATGGTATACAATAGAATAGCAGGGATGGTAGGGACCTTGGAGGTTTTCTAGTCCAACCCCCTGCTTAGGCAGGAAACCTTATACTATTTGAGACAAATGGTTGTCCAATCTCTTCTTAAAAACATCCAGTGTTGGAGCATTTACAATTTCAGGAGGCAAGCTGTTCTACTGATTAATTATAATTCTAATAATTCTGTCAGGAAATTTCTTCTTAGTTCTAGGTTGCTTCTCTCCTTGATTAGTTTCCACCCATTGCTTCTTGTTCTACCCTCAGGTGCTTTGGACAATAGCTTGACTCCCTCTTCTTTGTGGCAACCCCTGAGATATTGGAATACTGCTATCATGTCACCCCTAGTCCTTCTTTTAATTAAACTAGACATACAACCATTCTTCATATGTTTTAGATAGTGGTGGGATTCAATTTTTTTTACTACCAGTTCTGTTGGTGTGGCTTGGTGGCCATATGACTGGGTGGGTGTGGCTAGGTGGTCATGTGACTGGGTGGGCATGATCAGTGGTGGGATTCAAATAATTTAACAACCATTTCTCTGCCCTAATGACCAGCTGGGTGGTCATGTGACTGGGTGGGAGTGACACAGGACTCATTTGCTAAGGCAGGACTTCCCTATAACCCTCCCTCACTCTCATTATACAGGTAATTTTCCAGTTACAAATGTAATAGAGCCTGCCAATTACATTTGTAACCTGGGGATTCGTTTGATTAAATCATGTTAAATGAACGTGATCGCTCCCTGCTTTCCCCAATGCATTTGTTAATCGAATGTGCAGGTCTTTAAAAGCACATGAGTTATCTCAGGCTGGGGAACAGCCTGTGGAGCCTAGTGCTGGAGCAGACCATCCAAGGCCTCCCCTAATCCACCGAGATACCTCATGCTCCTCTGGGATCCCCACAATTACTTCCCCCACCCCATCCTGCCCCGGACCAAAGCAGCCTCCTACTTCAGGGATTGAGGCAGCAGCAGCAGCAGCCAATGAAAGAGGAGGTTGCTTCTTTTGTCTCACTGGGCTGAACTGCAAGGCCCTTGTTGATTGGCTGCCATGCCCCAATCCCTGAAGCGGCTCATTTAAACTAGCCAGTCAGCAGCAAGCAGACTGGGCCTAAACTAAGCTTGACCAGCCTGAGTAAAAGCTAAGCCTGCGGGCCCTCATGGCAGAGAAGCCGAAGACTTTTATTCAGATGGGGAAAGCTGTTTTCCTTACATCTCACGTTCTTACAGCTTCACCGGCTTCTGAATAAAAGATTTTGGCTCCTCTGCCATGTGGCTCAGCTTCTTCTGCAGCTCTTCGAAAGTAAGTACAGTAAAGCCATGGGAAATGGGGTGGGGAGGGCGGATTGGGCCCAGGGACCCTCCACTGAGGCCTGTAAGAGGCCAGGGGAGCCTTAGAAAGGCCTGGAGGGGGCCTGGGATGGCTGGACCGTGCCCAGGGACCCTCCATTGAGGCCTGGGGAGCCTTAGGAAGGTCCAGAGGGATGGCTGGATCTGTCCCAGGGACTCTCCATTGAGGCCTGTAAGAGGCCGTTCACGCTGGCAAAGAGGTGAGGGGGGGGGGTCACCAGACAGGCAGGTAGCTGGGCCGCGTGGGAGGCCAGGGCGAAGGCAGGCAAGCTGGCTGGCCCGCAGGGACCATGTGGTCGATGCAACCGAGGGAGCCAGGCAGAGAGCAGCAGCAGCTATGCCAGGCGAGCGGACGAGATGAGGAGTGATGAGGCAGGGCCAGCCAGAATTTTTAACACCGGTTCGCCCAAACCTGCTAGAACCGGCAGAATCCCACCACCGGTTTTAGACTCCAGTCCCTTAATCACTTCTGTTGCTCTTCTCTGCACTCTTTCTAGAATCTCAACATCTTTTTTACATCGTGGTGACCAAAACTGGATGCAGTATTCCAAGTGTGGCCTTACCAAACCATTATAAAGAGGTATATCATCATATGATCTGGATTGTATCCATCCATTATTGCAGCCTAGAAATGATCTGAAATGAGTTTAAGTTGGTAACTCTTAAGGAAGTTCTCTTAAGGAAGTTCTCTTAAGGAATTCTCTTAAGGAACTCTTAAGGAATTCTCAACAACAGTGGTTCAACAACCTTTTCTTCAGCACCCTTTAAATACCTTTTATGACCATAGACCATGGCCACAGACCCCCAATACTTAAAATTTAAATCATAGCATTTTTTTCAAGCCTTCATGGACCCCTGTGACAACATTGCAGCACCCCAGGAACCTGCGGACCACAGGTTGAGAACCACCGCTCAACACTATTACTTTTGCCATCTGTTACTTGGACAACTGCTTGATTGTTTAAGATATTTTAAATAGTATCTATGTCAAACCGCTGGGTGAAGTCAACCGCAGGTTTGGGTTTCAGTATCATCAATGTGCTGATGATACGCAATTATACCTATCAACCCTAGATTAGCCAAGTCAGTCAACTGGACCAAAGAATATTCCATCTTTAACTGTGGATGGGGTTGCACTTCCTTATTCAAGAGCAATACACAATCTGGGGGCTTTCCTAGACTCATAGCTAGTGCTTCAAGAGCAAGAAAAACTTTGGCCAGGAAAGCCTTTGCAAAACTTCATCAGGTGTGCCAGTTTTACCATTTCCTGGATTTGGAAATCCTTCAGATGGTCATTCTTCACCTCACATCTTGACTATTACAATGCACCCTTTATAGGGCTGCCCTTAAAGAACACTTGTAAGCTTAAAATAATCCAGATGCATCAGCATGGGCAGTGATGGTCATGTGCACACCCCAGTATGGGTAGCTGCAGTGGTTATCAGTGCATTTGCAGGTAGGACTTGAGGTGCTGGTTAGCAACTAAAAAGTCCTCTGTGGCATAAGGCCTAATTATCTGAGGGACTGCTTATCTCCCATGGTGTTTGCCTTGCTGGTACAAGGTGGCATGCTCTGTGTCATTTATATTAGACAATGTCATTTATTGGAACCCAGGAAGTGTGTCTTCTCCATTGTGACACCTGCCTCTGGAATGAAGTTCCTCCTGATGGTGTCCCCCCCAAAAGAAGCCTAAAAGACCTAGCTGCTGTCCCAGGCTAAGGTGCTTAGGAGCCCTGTTGGATTTATTTGGGATGGAGGTATTTGTTAACCTGACTTATTCAGAATCTCCTGGAAGGGGAAATCAGATTACAGACCACTATAAATGTAATTCTTTCAGTGTGAAATAACACCAAATGTGTTATTCAGAGCTTTAATTTACAGTTCATCTTTTTCTCCTCCTTTCCCAGGTAGGAAATAGCACATATGAGACTTGATCAGTTCTTTTAAATGTTAATGTCCCATGGGCAAAGATGGGGAAAAGTACAATGTCCAAATGGAATTTTCCCATTGTAATTATTTCCTTTTATGATTCACAACAGTTACATTTGGTCAGCTCCTGAATTCATATATAATTTTGGTCTAGTAATAATCCACATTCCGTATGCTATTTTATGATATGCAACTGCAAAAGTAAAGCCATTTTGTTCCCAAATATCTTTGCTCCCTAACCTTTCAGCCACAAACTAGTTTATTGTAGTTGGAACTTCTCCATATTTAACTTTATCTTGCATCTATGGCAAATGTATTTCTTCTCTCCCTGCCACCACATACTCTTTATATATTCATTTTAATAGGTATTCCACTAAACTAGTCTGTAGGCACATGCTTGCAGTATCTTCCAGCTGAGAACATAGTTTCAGTAAAATAAATTTAACCCCGGCATAAAAGAACTCAGAACCAATTAGCATTAGTTACTGGAATTAAACAAGGATATGGGGATACATATAAATATAAGTAAAAACGTGTCTGACTCTGGCTCAACTCCTGGCGACTGGGTCTTAGCAACAATACAAAAATAGTCTTTCACTTCTTTTGTCTCATAGGTTTCTTCAGCCTGATGGTTTTCCATTTCAAGATCAGCCACCTAGCTAAGAAACAGGCATATTCTTAATTCAAAATAGGAATAGATACCTCATTCAAAAACAGAAATGTATCATATTCGGCTCCACATTTGATCACATGCATCGTTTTCAAACTCCAATTTGGCTTTAGGCCTATTTTCTAACTGTATTTGCTGGAAAGATTGCAACGCAATTTAAAAATATTGTAGCCGTCTTCTGACTCAGGATACTTCACACACCATATTTGGCATGGGTAGAACTGTATCATAATATAGTTTTGTAATGTTACAAAACCAGGTTGAGGTCTGGTCATTTGGTTTACATGGGGTTTAGAAATTAGAGAAAAGTATTCCTTGTTTCACCACCTCCTCCCACCACTTCCTGAAAGGGGTACTGATCAGAAAGTATGACATGGCTTGAGTTTTCCAGCTATCACTCCTGTGACTTTTTTTTTCCCCGTGGAAGACCAGATTATCTCAGAAATATTAAAACTTTTCAGTGTCTGAAGTCCTGGCAAGGCCTGGTAATGTGTGAAGAATATATTATTCTCCATTCATTCAAAATGCAATTCAACAAAACAAATGCGTAGGATGAGAATGTGAAATGTTATGTAAAACTGACAAAATAGCAATAGCACTTAGACTTATATACCACTTTACAGTGCTTTACAGCTCTCTCTAAGCGGTTTACAGAGTCAGCCTCTTGCCCCCAACAATCTGGGTCCTCAATTTACCTACCTGGGAAGGATAGAAGGCTGAGTCAAACTTGAGCCTGGTGAGATTTGAACTGACAAATTGCAGGCAGCTGAAAGTCAGCAGAAGTAACCTACAGTATTGCACTCTAATCACTGTGTCACTGTAGCTCATGTAAAATAATGTCACATATAGTGACTTATGGTCTCTCTCAGATGAATATGTACAACACATTGTTGATTGAAATTAGAAACCTAGTATGTGTAAATTAACTAACATGTCCTGAGTTAGTATGCAATGGCATACTAAAGTCATTAAGCTGTGGTGGTGCAGTACTGCAGGGTACTTCTGCTGATTGCTGGTTGCATGCAGTTTGGGAGTTTGATTCTGACCAGCTCAAGGTTGTTTCAGCCTTCCACCCTTCCGAGGTCAGGAAAATGAGGACCCAGATTGTTGGGGGCAAGATGCTGACTCTGTAAACCGCTTAGAGATGACTGTAAAGCACTGTGAAGTGGTATATAAGTCTAATTGCTATTACTATTGCTATTAACAAAGATATACCAGCTTCTCTAAACATTGAATAGAAATTATAGCAAGAATGACATTAGCAGTTGCACAGAGCTCTGACTTCCATCCAGGATATGAATCAGACCAGAAGCAAGAATTCAGCATCACCATCGGCAGTGTAGACGTTACATTTGTTAGATGGGGGAATGACATCTCTACCTCCTACATCAATTTGAATTTACCTTATTGAGTTTGAAGCATAGAGCTGTAAAGTTATTGCCCTTTGTCCCAACAGGGCCTTCGATCTTTATACATTTCTTCATATATTCTTCCAAAGCAGCATGATTTAGATACAATAGAATGACTTTTCATTTCATTTCCATCAGTTACTAAATCAGCTGACCTAGCAGTTTTGATAAGGTGTCTCATTCTCCTTGCTACTCATAGTTTTAATCTTAATACTAGCAGAGTAACAGCAATCTGTTCTGCATTACCCCATTGATCTGTTACTCTTCATCAACTGGACAGATAAGGGGAGAGGGGGGGGATGTTAAAAAATCTGTAAATGCACTTTAAAGATACAATTTATTCAAGAAAGACAAATTACTCTAAAGCAGGAGTGTCAAACTCATGTCGTCATGGCGGTGTCACATGAATATTGGGACTTTTTTCCCCCTTTGCTAAATCGGGCATGGGCGTGGCCAGCACATGATGCATCCGACCCACAGGCTCGCTTTCTCTCTCTGTCTCTGTCTCTGTCTCTGTCTCTCTCTCTCTCTCTCTCC
>JANHFL010008501.1:0-11165 GCA_032468155.1 Oxyrhabdium leporinum
AAACATCGCCAAGAAACGCCCAAATCTACGCGGGAGAAAACCCGAATAACCAAAGATCCACATACATATATATGTATATACATATATATATACATATACATATACATACATATACACATACACACACACACACACACACACACACACACCATCAAACAACATTTCCAGACCTGTGGAAGTTTTGTCCCTTCGTAATTTCGGACATGCTTAATCCTGCAAGGCAGGCTGTGCTGCTGCCATAGGCACCTGGTCTGCTAAAGGCACAGTGTTTACATCAGCAGGAAGACTAACATAATCCGTAAATTTATTGACAAAATCCAAATCAAGACTAACCTCTGGGGGTCAAGTTCCTACATTAGGACCAATGAAATAGTCTGGCCAGATAGATGTACAGAGGACTTTCAACTTTTTCTTTTTAAAAAACAACCTTTTTTTCCTACAATGGGCTTTATAGTGTCCCAGTGTGTTAGCAGACACTGTATCGGAGAACATAGACCCATTTTACCAACCAGATCACTCGTTCCTGACAGGCTACCAGCATGATTGCCCATCTTCCTCAGGGGACCCACAGCAGTCAATACTTCAAGGGGATTTCTCAGATCTGGACTCTTAACACAGGTTCGAAGCTTCGCCAAACCCTCCCTTTCTCCCTAAGGGATTTCTCGGACCTCCCCTGGAATTCCCAGCTGGTTCTAGGTTTGCGCAAAAGCCCTCCCCAATACCCCAAAACTCCAACAGTCACACTCCTTTCAAAGCGATCATCTCTGAAATGCAGATTTCAGTTTACACTATTTTTAAACTCTTTCCATTCTCAAACTGGCAGGAAATTGGCCTATCAATTTTCAGAAATTACAGTCAAAAGTAGAACCAGGCTCTTGCAGACTTGGAAATCTTAGGTTGTAAGTTCATGCTACACAGATGACGAAATATATTTTCAAAGTTTAAATAAAATAGAAGATGCTTTGCTGAGACAAAAATATGGAGTACATAGGATTATATGCAGATCAATGGAGTATGAAATCTGAGTTTCTTTGTCTCAAGATGAAGGTGACATAAACAGTGGTAAAATGAATTTCTTGAAAACCTTGAGATTATGCTGAAGAATGTACGCAATTTAATTATTATTTTATGACAGGGAAACCTGACAAGAAGTAGTTGAATTAAGTTGATTTCAAAACTTTTGAGTATCTGGATTGTGAGAGGATATTTTCACTAAATGCCAACAGTAAGAAAAATGATAAAAGTGTTTGATATGAATTTTAAAATGAGCATATTATTTCTGAAGTATAATTTCTTTTTATGTAGATTTTGTTTTTGAAACTGATTGGTTTTTCAACTGAAATTGGGCCACAGAGCAAATCAATGAAGGATCATTCTAGAAGTTACACAGTGAATGATGTTTCTCTACCTGGTAAATCTGATATTTCTAATAATTTATTTATATTCACATATCCTTTTCTAGACTATGCATAATAAATATATGATTACATTATAACTGATCATTATTCAACCAAACTACCATGTATTTGGCGTCAGAAATTTCGCAAATTACAATGATCTTTCCTATACCTGAAAAAATGGATTATTCTGTTTTAAAACAGAGTACTAAAGTAGTAAAATGATATCCATAACTTTGAACTGTGGGATTGGAGTCCTTTGAAATTCACCCTAACAAACTTTTGATAAAGGGTAATCTCAGATCTCATATTATCTCATAGTCATTAACATATTAAATTTCTGTTTTAAAAGCTGTGTTTTATATTATGAGATCTTTGGCCTACAGTTTACACATTGGGAAATAGAAATATTCAAACATTGTTGAAGTAATTGGGATTAAAGAATTTTATTTAATTCTAATATACATTCATATACAGTAGTTGTTAAATGAAAACGATCAGGAATGCTGCCTTTTTGCCTTACATACGAACAATTTCCTATCCTGTATAAATATCTTTTTAAAGTTTCATGTGAAAATTTTATAATGATGAAGGATATATTTAATAGAAAAAAAAGCCAATTAGTTTTGCTCTGTTAATTATTGCCATATAACAATCCACTTTTAATCCATATTTAATTTCTTAATGGCATTTACAGTGTTGCTATATAAGCATGCCAATTTAGACCTTTACAGTCATTTTTGCAGGTTTATTTTTATATAGGTAGATAGATGTATTTGTAGGATGTTAAATGTAATCTGCTTTCTCATTAGAAATTTCAAGCAATGGCTGTGACAATCCTGCTTTCCAGCTGGATGAAACTTCTACACAAAAGGGTCATTTAAAAAATAAGAAAATGTAAGTTTAATTTAAGCACTTGCACATTTAATGTGCTAGAAATTGTTTCAGTCGACTTACTCTCCTGTTCAAACCTTTTTAGAAAGAACAATGAAACCTCTAAGAAGAAAGATAAGCAGATGGCTGGATTTTTTGAACTGGTTAGTTTGCAATCCTATTGATATGAGTTCTCTTTTATTTGTTTATTTTTTAAATAGGGGAGCAGATCAGTTTAAAATATATATATATATTAACCCAGATGACGCAAATAGTTACTTCATTGTATAATGATTTGTTAATTTTTAACTGAAATATGTCTTTCTAGCCTGCTTAAAATTTCAGGTTGAGGCTGATACTTCAAAACAAAGTAATTAAGCTACAATTTTCCCCTGTAAAAATATCTCTGGGGGCTTAAAAGCAGTTCAGGTAAATAAAAAATGATACTAAATGCAGACATTTTCCTCTGTAACTTGTCTATTTCCCTCTTTTTAATCTAAAGAATCTTTTAAAATAAAATGGAAATATGTGGAATATCAAAATTAGGCACATTCAGAACCAAATTGCCTATCAATGCAATGACAGTTGGTAAATGCTTGATGTTGAGCATGGACATTAAGTCAGGGGTTTCAAACTCACATCATCATGGCAGCGTCATGTGATGTATGGGGATTTCCCCCCCCCCTTCACTAAACCGTGCATGGGCGCATCCAGCCCGCGGGCTGGGAGGTTGATAGTCCTACATCAAGTCTTCCAGTAAAAATAATGTGTAAATGCTTCTGTCTTACTATCATACAAACCTGTTACAAATTATTCAATTACTGGTTGACAAATCTGGAAACAAGATGGCCAGGACCAGATAAACATGCAATTTTTTTGTGTAATATGGCTTCCAAAATGCAAATTGGATACAATATGCAGTAGGACTTAGATAGATAAGTGCCATCAATGAGACAATCTTGTCTATAAAGATATATGGAACCTTCCATCACAACTTCATTTAAATTTTTCTGTATTCATTTAGTTTACTTTTGCAGATGCTCTAGATATTATTTTAATAATTGTGGGATCCATCGCAGCTGTTGCAACAGGAACTGGACAACCAATTATCATCATTATCTTTGGCCAGATGACAAACAGCTTTGTGGGAACTAGTTTTAATGTGTCTACAGGTAAGAACTTTGTATCACACTAAGCAATAATATATTGAATTACGGTGTAGCACCAAACCAGCCAATTGTAGCTTATTAAATGCTTTGTGTAGGATGTGAATTCATTGCCTGAGAGAACTAAGCTGGGAAATTACCGTAAGATACAATGAACAATTGTTGAAATATAGCAAGAAAAATATTGCCCCACATATTCAGAATTTAATATAAGAAATTAGTCTTTGATTAATTATGTACCTTAAAATCATTTTTTACTGTTAGGTATCACATAGATAGATATTTCTCCATGATTATCCCTAACCTGTTATTTCATGTTCTCCTATGGTGCACTCTTTGCCACTATAACTGAATTATAATGATAGTATATCCACTCTGATAGATGGCCATATCTAGTTGACCTTAGCTGATCACAGAAAAGCCTGGTAAACTTGGACCAAGTTGGGATAAGAAATTATTATTAAATTTGAAAACTGTGAGCCAGACTGGAAAAAGCAATGGGAATCTCTTTTGTGTTTTTGCCAAAGCAAAGAAAAGACCCTGATATGGATATATCCATGTAATGATCCAGAATCTGGGATTTTTGTTATTGTGTATGACCGTCAATTTGCAATCTGGTATTGCTTGAAAAACTAGATTTTGGGATTAGATCTAGAAAGTAACAATTTATCTTTAATAAATAAATATTATTTTTCTTGGACATTATAGGACTTTAGACTATATGTCTATGGAGATTCTCAATCATCCAGGTCACAGTTGTCTGAAAGGTACTTTTTTTTTCTTCAAAAGGCAACTAGACTGTGTTTTTTTTTCCTTTGAGGAAGAAGAACAAAACATTTTGCTACTCACCCAAGAAGCTTCATTAGTTGTGATGGCTGAGGGATGGAAGGATAGATTCTGACAGGATGAGAGGGGAATGGAAGGACTGTATTTCTTTGCAGTCAAATGGCACTTTAAAAGAGAGGTAAAATAATCCATCTGTGTTAGAATTGAACACCTGCCCTTCTACAGAAGGGAGATATAAGATACCAACCAGCCCCTGCAGCAGTTCCAAGAAGATTCCACAACCAACTACGCCCTGATTCGGGGATTCCTGAAGGTACAGATATACCCCCAAGTGATTTCAACAGGTCTGAGAGTGCACATAACTGCACATAACTGCAAAGAAATACAATCCTTCCATTTTCCCGTCCCCCACCATCTATGAAAACCTATCTTTCCATCCTCCCCCCGCCATCCAGTCTCAAGTGTGAGTAGCTATCCTTTCAACTCCCCATTTATCAGAACTGATGAAGCTTCTTGGATAAGAAGCGAAATGTTTTCTTCTTCCTCCTCCAGGAAAAAACCAATCCAGTTGCCTTTTGAAGAAAAAATAAAAAAGTACCTTGGAGACTTTAGACTATGAAAAAATAATTGGACTGTATTGCTGTTTAATATCTATAAATTATCTTCTGATATTATTATTGTTATAATATTTCTTATAGGAAGTGCAGAAATGAATAATTCAGCATGTCCTCAGGCTGCTTCAGATATAGAAAATCAAATGGCCTCGTATGTATCTATATAGCTTTGTTGCTCTTCCTATCCTTCTGCACTTTTCTCTGCCCTTTCCCCTTCCCTATCCCTGCCCTTTTATTTGCTTTCATATTTTGTATTTTATAACACTTGATAACCTAATAAAAAAGTGACATAATATTGTTCTTTTGTTATATAATAAATGTTTGATTTTATATTCATTATCATTGATTGCTTGCATTGATTATTTGCATGACAATTAACTTTCCATGAGTGTGCAAATCAATTTCTTTTCTTGCTTCTTAGTCCACAAAAATGTACTTTATGTTTTTAAATTGGGAACTATATTTTGGCTTTGGGGCGTGAAATGGTATAAATAAATTATTCACAAATATATTGACTCTTCATGTGTTCCACAGTCATGCGTACTACTTCGTTGGAATTGGCTTTGCTGTACTGCTCTGTAGTTTTGTTGAAATCTGGACCTTTGTAGCTGCTTCTGCAAGACAGACATCAAGGATACGTGACAAATTCTTTTTTGCTGTTCTTCACCAAGAAATGGCCTGGTTTGATACCACATCAATTGGAACATTGAATACGAGATTGACAGAGTAAGGAGGATTTTTTTTTTAATATAAAATTTGGGGAAGACAATCATTGCCATGGACCAAAAGAGGACCAATTTCCATGGTTGATTTAGTTGTATTTCCATATAATCAATTAGCTACATTCACTAGTTATATTTACTTATTTGTTTTTAAATGTTTTCCAGCCTTAGAACAGAATTTTCAGAGGGCTGCTTATAATAGAATTTGTAATCCTGAAATTACAATTTAAAAATATTTATATGAATTAAAAATAGATAACATAATATCAAAATACATATTAGCCCTAGGATTACCAGGTATATGAACAGACAAAGGAAAACATGGATAACTGGAAAGAGGGAGAAAGAGGGAGAAAGAGGGCAAATACTATTTAGTATTTGTATTTATTGATGGGGAAGGAATTAAAGTGAATAAGAAGGCAGATAATGGAAAATATACATTGAGAGGAATATGCTAGCTCTGGACGTTTGCCTTTCAGGCTCCTAGTTCAATCCAGTTAGGAGACAAAAGCCTTCAGTGGATAACTGATTAAGGTTTTATCAATTTCAGACAGCAGCACAAGCCAAGCTGGATTCTAGATTCATTAAAGCTCTATAGCAGTTTAAAAATAAAACTATTAACAGAATAATAAACTCAATACAGCAAAAATCACTTTCCATGATAATGGACAATAAGATAAATGTCAGCTCAACTCACAAAGGAGGGATTTACTGAGCTGGAAGGCCATCACCAAGAAAGAGTTGTCAGATAGAAGAAAAAACTCTGCTTAAGAAGCCATGTTTTTCTCTTTCTTGATCAAACTGCTATGGCTGTTTATGTGGCACCATTTTCTAAAAGTCAGAATTCTACCTGATGGCTGTTAGAAAGTAATAATAACTGTATGAGTTCATAAATGCTCAGTGGATTTTCATAATTATTAGTTTATATTTCACTGCATAAACCATGATCTCTGCTCAGCATTTTATCCCAAAGTTATTAACAAGAATTAAGGTGGAACCAGTGGTTGGATACAAAATTATTTACTACCGGTTCTGTGCGTGTGGCTTGGTGGTCATGTGACTGGGTTGGCGTGGCTTGGTGGGCGTGTGACTGCATGGGCATGGCCAACTCACCATCACTCATGTCAAGGGGCAGCTTGCCTGGCCCTTCCCCTCCCCGCTCTAACCTCTCTGTGTGTGGGGGAGGAGGCAGTGGCAGGGGAAGCTTCTGAGCAGCATGATTCCCCCCCCCTCCCTAGTCAGCCAGTTCCACCTGACCTACTCCCTGAGTCTTGCCGTTCTCGTCCCCCCCCTCAAGCAGCAGCAGGCTGTGGGGTGGGGAGGAGAAAAACGGCTCCAGCCCCCTTCCCTTGCCGCCACCACCAGCAGCTTAAATGCTCCAACTAAAGCAGGGATTGCACGCTCGCTCTCCCATACAAACACACACAGTTTTTCTCTATTTTTCTCCTGGCCCCCACTGAAGCAGTGGCAGCCAACTAATAATTGCCCCCTCCCCAACCAGCCAGCCAGCACCACCTGACCTGCTCCCTGCCTGGCCAGCCGGCACAAAGCCTCACTGTTGTTCTCCTCCTCATCCTCCTCGTCCTCCCCGCCCAAGTGACAGCAGGCTCTGCGGGATAGGGTCTCATTCCTGAATCCTGCCCCAGAGCAGCGAATTCCAATTGGCTGGATGCGGATGTGAAGGGCCTGGCTCCACAGTGCTTCCTTGCTCAGTTGAAAACTGCTCCATCTCCACCAGTGGCTGGCTGATGCGCAGGGCATTGAGTGGCTGTCGGCCGCATGGCTCCTTGCCAGTAGCCAGCCAGGCAAGGAAGCGCACAGCCTTGGCTCTGCGCTCAGGGAAATAACAGGGAGTGGCATGACAGCGGCTTAGCCAAGCAAGCTGGAGGCTGTGGACAGGGGGGCAGCTTGCTAGGCCTCTCGTGCCATGGCCCATGTGGGATGGAGCCACAGTGGCTATGCAAACCAAGCAAGCTGGAGGCTAGGGGGTGCAGCTTACTAGGCTACTGTCAGGGTTCATTCTAAGTTCCAATAGTCCATTCAGCACTCACACAAGATTATATCCAAGTAAAATTTATTAAAGAGACCATGTTGGTACATCTGGGAAAAACCTGAATCTGAAAGCCCAGGTTTTTCTCCACCAAAAGAAATCAAAGATCCACCTCCAAACCATCATCAAAGGTCACATTCCCCAATCACTTTTGAATCCAACTTCCTCTCTCCTCTTCCAGGTGTTGGTCAGGATGGCCTTGACTCTCTTGAAAAGAATTTTGTTTTGTCTATTAACCCCTCTAAGTGTATGAGAAGGAACCCCCTCCATGGTTCCCATGTACTGTTATCTGGCAGCCGCAGAGGCCTTGCAATTATGGCTTCCAAGGCTGACAGCCGCTCGTGCCATGACCCGCATGGGATGGAGGCACAGCAGCAATGCAAGCCAGGCAAGTTTGAGGCTGGGGGGGCAGCTTGCTAGGCTGCTTGCGCCACGGCCCACATGGGATGGAGCCGCGGCGGTGATGCAAGCCAGGCAAGCTGGAGGCAGTGGATGGGGGTGGGCTAGCGCAACTCACAGGTTTACTTACCCAGGCAGGCAGATCAGGGCTGCTCAGTTGGGCTGCAGGCACTGATGGGAAGGCAGGCAACCCGCAGAGATCAATGAAGTAGTGGCAGGGCCAGCCAGAATTTTTACCACCAGTTCCCCTGAACCGGCCCAAACTGGATGAATCCCACCACTGGGTGGAACAATAATTATTGAATGCTTCTGAATATTGCCCTCTATTGAAATCAGACTCACAAAATGGGATGAGCAAAACTATAGTCTGTCAAATATTTAACATTTAGCATTATTCTATAACAGGGGTGTCAAACTCAAGGCCCGCAGGGTACTTAGATCTGGCCCAAGGAGCCAACTTGGAAACAATGAAGGACCAGCCTGTGCTGCCCTCCTGAGCTCCGTTTTCACTGGCAGAGGGTTGCAGGAAGCCATTTCAACCGAAAACGGATCTTGCAGGGGCTGCGGTCAGCCATCCCAAGCTCTGTTTTCATTGGCAAAAGCTTGCAGGAGGGTGATGCAGCTCAAAATGGAGCTTGGACGCCTGTTTTTGCTGATAGAGCACTCGGGCTACCACAGGTGCTCTCGACATGAGTGATGTCGAGCTGGCTATGCCCAGTCTGGCCATGTCTATTCCGGCCCCCTGAGGTCAAACAATCCTGATGTGGTCTCAATGAAATCAAGTTTGATATCCCTGTTCTATAATGTTCGGCTTCCCTTCAAAGTATTTATGCCTTTAATGAATTGTTCCATTAATTTTAACTGAGAGCATATCCTTGTGTATAGAAGAATGTTAGAAGGATCTCTCTCTCTCTGTCTCTCTCTCTCTCCCTCTCTCTCTCCCTCTCTCTGTCTCTCTCTCTCTCCGTGTGTAGCTTTTGTAGAATGGGGGATGTTTCCATTTATTTCTGAATGCCATAATAAAAATAGTAACTGTATTGGGTTCAAATTTAATTCTGGACAATTTTTCAACTGTGGAATCTGCTGCAATTATTCCCTGAGCATATTTAGCAATATTTAGCACATTTTGTTTGACTTGTATTCCAAAACACAAACTAGGTTTCTGGAACTGCTAATTATATACAATGGATATTCAACTATTATGTGAAATATCTCATAAAAATGTAAGCTGCTACACTTGATTTTTATGTATGCTGATTTCTTTTGAATATGTGAATAAAGGTAATTGACAGTAACTTTTCATCCTCTATTCTGTTTACATTACAGGGATATTAACACAATTCACAAAGGCATCGGAGACATGTTTGCTATACTAATCCAACATTTCTCAACATTTCTGACAGGAGTTATAATAGGATTTGCATATGGATGGAAACTGACCCTGGTGATATTGTCTGTTACTCCTCTTATTGTTGTTTCTGGGGGCTTATGGTCATATGTAAGTTTCTGGGAATATACATATTAACATAACAGAACTGCACAATTCTTTCCTGATGTAGGAAATTCACTACTGCAAATTTTCAAATGAACAATATCATCCTATACTGAATAAATTCTAGTGAAGCAAAGCCTACAATCCTTAAAACAATTTATTTTACTGTCAGATAGTTTCTGCTAACTCAATTCTCCCTCTTCCCAATATAAATGAGCTGTGGTGGTGCAGTAGTTAGAAAGCAGTATTGTAGGCTAATTCTGCCAACTGCCAGCAATTCAACTCCCACCAGACCAAGGTTGACTCAGCCTTCTATCTTTCCGAGGTTGGTAAAATGAGGATCCAGATTGTTGGAGGCAATATTCTGACTCTGTAAGCACTTAGATAGAGCTGTAAAGCACTGTGAAGCAGCATATAAGTCTAAGTCCTATTGCTATTTAGTTTGAATAATTTTCCATAGGATTTGAGCCTATTGGCTCTTATTTTAGACCATGAAGACAATATTGTTTTTCTTTTTTATTAAAAAAGATTTACAAATAAAAATATATATGGCAAGGAAAACAAGTGGATACAAATACCATCATGCATGAAAGTTTATTTGTATTTCAACCTGGTTCTAAAATAGCTTTCTTTAAAATTATCTAACATTTTGCTTTAACAGAGATACAACAATTTTCCTATATACATTAAAAAAGCAGTCATGCAATAGTTCCAGAGGCGATAATGACCCTGTGACACCCTAGACAAGAGTTTAGATTAGTTAAATACAACTATTAAACAATTTCTCATCATCAATAAACATACAGAGTCCATATGCACAGTTAACCTGTAGGAAAGGGGGGGAAAGTTTCAGACCTCAAAAATAAACAGCCATGTCTTAATAGTTTCACAAAAAGCTAATGAGGTTAGACTGTTCTGATATCAAGGGGAATTCTGTTCCAGGAAGGAATCCAAGGTTAGAAAGGCTGGGCCTTGAGATCCCTGTAAATGATATTTCCTAAAATAAGGGCATGAAGGGAGCATTCTCTTTCAGAACTTAGAAAAGGGTTTCCCAACTTGTCAACTTTTAAAAGGTGGACTTCAACTCCCAGAATTCCCCAGCCAGCATAAGTTGAAATCCATAAATCTTAAAGTTGCCAAGGTTGGGTAACCTTGTCTTAGATAATAGGACTTGAGGGGTCCCATAGATATCCAGATTTAAACAAAGAAAGGCTTTAAAATGATAACAGTATTCTAAATTGCATACAGAAATATAGTGGTAGCTGGTTCAGTGCTCAAAGCAGACGTATTCCATTGGCCAATCATCTTCCTCCCATATGCAAAGCATTGTGTTCTGGATCAGCTATAATTCCTTTGTACAATGCTACAACTTAAAACAAAAAATTAGCTAAAATCAGCTTTAGCAAGAAAGCCTTTACGAGATGGGTGAATTATTTTATATAGTATATATAAATATATAAACACTCTTCTGTTTTTTTGTTAGATTAGATAAAATCAATTTCTCCAGTCTGATGCTCTTTAGATGTCTTTCCAACAGTACTGATCAGTACTCATCCTGCCTAAGGAAGATTGGCACTATTTTCCAACATAACTGGAGGGAAATAGACAGGAAAGGCTATGTAAAATGATTACACTATTATAATCATGAATAGAATAGAATAGAATA
>JANHFL010008502.1:4201-22424 GCA_032468155.1 Oxyrhabdium leporinum
CTCCTCCTCCTTCTTCTTCTTCTTCTTCTTCTTCTTCTTCTTCTTCTTCTTCCATGAAATACATGGGGGGATACGTGTTTGCTATCCCTGTTTATCAGTTGTACATTTATGGAAACATCTACTATATAATGTCAACACCACCTTCAGGCTTAGAAATAATCAAGGCACCTTTTCCCTTTCAACTCCAGGCTTGGCTTTTATCTCTCAGTTTAATCTACCTCCCAGGGAAGTTGTGAAGCTACAACCTCTCCTTTCTTTTGCAGATGGTCTGCGTAAAAGATATATTTCATGAAGTGAAAGCCTGCAGACATCCCCTTCTGAGATTCCTTGTTGGCCCCAGCTTCAAAGTCCATTAAGAGACTCAGAATGATGGATTTCAAATCTCCTCCTTGTTTACAGATGACTTGTCCACCCTTGAAGTCCTCCCATTTTTCTACTTCTTTTTGGAAGATAAGCATGAAGTTGTATTTTTTACCTAATCCACTTCTTCTTTTTTAATTTGCTAGATTTGGCAGCCGTATATTCTTGACAATTGCTTTAAGTTCAACACTACCCAGTTTCACCTCTGCCGTTTACACATCTCATCCTTCTTTCCTGCCTTTCTCATCTTCCTTCTTTGTCCCCTTGAGAAGTTGAAGTCCTCTTGCTTCATTTTTCAACTCTTTCAAGTAGGCACCTTTGGGATAGGTGTAGGTTTTAATCCTTTTTAGACCACCATTTTTGGTGAGAAAGACCTTTGGCTACCTGAAGGCCAGGATAATCATCTACTCTACCACTACTATATATCTTCCTGGTAAAGCTAGTTTTCTTTTCAACCTCTGAATCTAGAATCCAGATGATCCCAAATGTGCCTTAATGTCAAAACAATCTGTTCAGCATTTGTGTGATATCCATATCTAATTAAGCTAAGAAAAAGTGGATTGCAACAAAGAAGGGGTATGAAGAGCAAAGAACAAGATTCAGAAGTACAGAAGATATTAGTCTTCATGTTGGTATGTCTAACACATTTTTTGCAGAGTTCCTTAAACCAATGACTTCTTATGATAGTCTTTCAAGTTTGGGCTACCCTTCAGTCAGCTAACTAAGTCTCCATGTCTCCGTGGCGGCTGGAGAATTCTAGAAAATGAAGACTGCATTTCCAGAGGACACCTAGATTGGAGAAAGCTGCTTTAGGTGAAGGACTAAATAATGTGTGGCCTTGTTGGATCAAAATTACTATCATTCTGGTAGGCTGTCTGCTTCAAATGAGAATTGAGTAGCTTGTGAGGGACATAGCAGCTCTGATTCCAACCACCATAAAATATTCTTTCAGCTCGCTGTCTAAGGATTGTGCAGAAGGAGAAAGGGACTCACATCTGGATCATCAGACTTTGGCGAGGGCTTCCCCCAATATAAAAACCAGTTTCATAAACAATGTCATGTCTATCAGCTGCCATTTTGTTCTCCAGCGCCAAGAAGCTTCTCGACCCTCGAATCCAAGTCTTGATGGCATACAAGAGATGGATTTTTATGTCACAGTGTGGAAAGAGAAAAAGGCAGAGCACAGGGACTGAATTCCAATGAATTCGGATAAATTTGCCACTCCCGGCACTGAGTTGCTTTCAGGGAATAAACAGCAGTGGACTGAATTGTCCAATGTTGTTCTTCCCAGAGCACTTTGCCTGAAAGTAAATATTACATTGAACAGCAGCTTTAGCTATAAAGAAAATTCCATGTTCAGAGAAGTGTCCTTGCTACATGAAGTGTGCTTCCATGCTTTACATCCGGATTTACAGGAAAGCTCTTTGATTAACCATGCTTGGTGCTGTCTGAGCTTGGTGGCTTTCTTGCAGACGTTTCATCGCCAAATTAGGTATCAGCATCAGTGAAGTTGCTGACTGAGGATGCACTGATGATGTTACCTAATTAGGTCATGAAACATCTGCAAGGAAACCACCAAGCTCAGACAGCACCAAGGACCCCACAGTACAACCTTGCATTACAAATATCCTCTTCTACCTTGAATTAACCCATATGAGTGACAGGATATAGGTTAGATTAAACTTTTGTCCTCTTACCCCTAAGGCTCTTCTTATGTATCCTTTTCTAGAATGGAATGGAATGGAATGGAATGGAATGGAATAGAATAGAATAGAATAGAATAGAATAGAATAGAATAGAATAGAATAGAATTTTTTATTGGTCAAGTGTGATTGGACACACAAGGAATTTGTTTCTGGTGCAAAAGCTCACAGTGTATGTGATAAAGAAAAGATATATGCTGATTCAGAGAAAAATATGCAGGTTTTGGAGCTAAGGTCCTGATTTGTAAGAAAAGTCTCTGGAATAGAATTATATGACATTTATAAGCATAGCTGTCTTCCACTAGGGAAAAATGCAATCAGATTTCAGACAGATAGCTGGAGGGATATTAGCACAAATGGAATCTTTAGGGCACTGAATTCATGCATGTTATTTAGTGAGCAATTTTGAGGGAAGTAACAGCTCTTGGAGACCTGATTTTGGCATCCGAAAAGAAAGGTTCACATTCCTATGTGTTTGCTTGATTGCTAAACATTTTTCCCAGTAGGCTCACACAGGGATACTTGGAAGAGAAGAGTGTATCTGAAACTATTACTAAAAGCACTGCAATTTCTAAAAAGAATTTTGGGGAGTGTTAGCAGTGTGGAGCATTGTAGGCAGTCTGTCAATGAGAAAATAACTGTCCATAAACACAATGGGATAGGCCCACTATAAAATGTGTTTCGTCTGTTGCTGAAGCAATGGAGAGAATAAATCATCTGTTTTGGTCAGGGTAGTAAGGAACCAGAATTATTAGAAATTCTGTGTTGTGCTATACATACTATACAATTGTCAAAGGTGGGTTTAGCAGTTGATGGGGATGAAGATTTATCGGTTTATTAAAACAAAATCACACAGGTGCCTGTTTTTGTATGCATTGCACTTTTTAAAAAATATGTATGCAGTTTTTTTAATGTTTGTTATTTTTAATTCATTTTTGGTTTTACTGGAAAAAGCCTTTAACATAGAGACTATGTTCATGTTTCCTTCCAAAATAATACTTCCTATTACCTCAGGGCAATTCATTTTCCCCTGGAAAATACATTTTGGTATAAATGTCTTTGTTATGAACAATAAATTGCCTAAGATTATGGAAGCTACCAATTCAACTCACTGCAGTACTTACTTTGGTGCACAGAAATGGTCCAGTGTTTAATTTCCTGGAGTGTCCACAAAGAGGTAGACCACCAGATTTGAAGAAATCCTTTAAGAAATTATTATAATAATTTCAAAATTGTTCTGGACTGAGTTTATTCTGAAGCCTGCATTGAAAATAGTCCTCTTCAATATTCAACTGGAAAAGTATATTTATGATTATGTAAATACTGTTTATGGTAGCATGCTAATATACTACTTATCCACAGTCTGATGCTAGGTTATACTGTTAATGCTTTTAGTGGAGTAAATGCTTTGATATTGGAGAATATACCCTCTCTGTTTTTAAGATCGTTCAATTTCTATGACATATGGCAGAATTATTAGAAACCTTTCAAGAGCCTAGTCTATATGCATGAGCCTCTCCATTGTTAATGTTAGAAAAACTGTATCCTGTCAATCTTCCTTTTCTCATCCAAGCCACATTGCTATTTCATTATTAATTTACTATGATTATCACAAAAGTGCAGAAATTCTGACCTCCTTTGTGTCCAGTTAACATGATTTCTTTCCTACATTCAATCAGGTAGGTTTTTCCCCAAGCTAAAATAGGTGGAAGAGTGTTGAATAGTTTGAAGTTTTAAATATGTCTATTATATGGAAGCCATGAATCTTCAAAGAAGTGGACCTTTATTAACACAAAAGGCTTCTTTTTAAAAAGTGCCAAGCAACAAAGGTTAAGTTCTAGACTATGAACCAATTTGGAATTGGCAAGCCTCCATCTTTTTCCTTCCTAAGGCAAAGTAGAACTTTTGGAAAACGAATTCCAAGGCACAGGCACTAAATCTCTTGTCTCCATATTTATTTTTTGTCCTTAATGAAAGCTGGACAACTGCCATGACTTGCTTTAAAGAGAGATTTATTGAATTGCTCTTACTGGCTCCCCCTCCTCATTTCTAATATCCATTTCTTGTCAAGCTGTGTTGCAGCACAATGGCTAAAATCGAAATTCAGCATCAACGAACAAGATTTCCACCTTCATCTTTAGCAAAGTTCTTACAGTTGATAGGGTGCTATGACAGAGTGCCTGATAGATCTTAGGAACACAGAAGAGGTCCCAAGATAGTTAAGGGAGGAAACAAGAACATAATGGAAGAAAAGACAGAAGGGGAGGGGGAAATATGAGGGGGGAGGAACTAAGAACAACTGTGCCTTAATTACCATAAATCAGGAAGGAGAATTACTTTGGTAGGTTTTCAAAATTCAGATATTTATTCATTAAAGAATTTTTAATAGGTCTTACAAAAAAGAAATACAAAATAAGGAAGAAACACATAAAAGTTGCAAAAAAAAAAAAAGGAGGAAGCGATATGTATACATCATGTATAAATCAAGTGTCAGATTCCTAAATCTACCTTATAGGATAATAGGGAGGGGGGAAGGATTCTGTAACATCACTAACATTACAATATATATAAAATCTATGCCACAGAAAAACATACTGAGTCATTTTTTGATTGGTTGATAAACTGTGTTTTTAAAAATAGATTAAGTCACATATTTATCCAATCTTTAATATTAGGAATACTACTAGTTTGTCTTTTTTTTTGTTTTTTTAAACAAAATAATTCTTGTTATAACATCCCAGCCCTGATACAATCATAATTTCTGAAAAAAATCCAAATTCCAAAGTTTTGAGACATAATTAAGACAATTTTATCATCCTTATAAATCTATAAACATTAAAATAGTATTCTAACAAAGATGTCAGGAAATCATGATACTGAATCATATTAGTCAGTGATACCCTTTGTTTCTAATAATGTCATCAGAGACAATACAGTGTTTATTCTTTCAAATCATTCTTTGGGGTGTTAAGCAAACTTGAAATAAACTCTTCTGATCTAATCTAATAAATGTCCTAATTGTTGACTTTAAAAATCTTATTTAGTTTTTGGCTTTAAAAAAAAGATGTGGGATGAATTTTAAACATCACCCCCATCCAATACATTGACTCATTGGGTTTTTTAGATGCTGCCAGAGCAAGTGATCCATATTGAAACATAAAAACATGCTCAAGTCGATTATCACTATTGTGAATTAGGCAGAGATAAAATGTACTTGAACTTGAGAAAACTCTTTAAAATAATAATTACAGTATAATTGATTTAAAGTATTAATTCTAGATTCTGCTCAGAACTTCCAATATAACATTTTTAGAGTGTAGGATTTCTTTTTTCATAGTTAAACATCTACAAGTCTCAACATTAAGATTCTGTTACTTATTAGAAATAAGGATCTTTCTAAAAAACTGGTTCTTGTTTCCCAAATTTGTTAATTGCAAAGGTAGGGAGCTACCAAATTGGTAATTAATTAAACCTTTCCTCTATATCCATATTTTTCTCATTGTATCTCCAGGTACATCTACTTCCGTTCAGGAGTCCAAGTAAATGAACTTGGTTGTCCTATAAAGAACATCTGGATTAAAATAAATGGACAAACAAGCACAATAATATATTTGATATCTAAATCCACTTAACCCTTTCCAAACTAACCTTGTATATGATCAGGTACTAGATGATAAAAAGACTCTGATGCAATTTACACTATGTTAATTTTAGGAAGTTTTTGATAAGACATCCTGATTAGGATATTAATTAGCTAATAATGTATGCATGGCTAATTCAAAAATTGTATTGACAGAGTCCTCATCAATAATAAATTATCAAACTAAACTAATGTATTCAGTATGGCGCCACAAGACTCAATCTAGTCATATATTATTTTTTTTATTAGTAACACAGATGAAAAGTTGAAGGGAATGCTTATCAAATTTGTAGATGACAGATACGATCTTCTGATAGTTTGGATGTACTACCATGCTGATAATACTCAGCTTTATATAACTAACCACTCTGAACTCAGCTGGAGATACCATCTAAATCTTGCTCTCAGTGCTCTGTGCTCTCAGATTCTTGGACAAAACAAGATGAAATTGAACCTTAGCATGAGATAGAATTTTTGTTTATTCCCTGCTGTTCTTAGAGTAAGTCTATTACTTGGAAACATCTTGGAATTGTAGCTAGGGTTAGTTGGATAGTTGGAGGTTGTAGCCAGGAAATCCTTTGCTCAGCTGCACATGGTGCACCACTTCTGGTCCTTCCTGGAACAGGAAGTCCTAGCTACAGTTATTCATACCTTTATGATTTCACTTTTAGGTTCTGTAATACACTCTACATCAGGGGTGTCAAACTCAATTTCATTGAGGGCAGCATCAGGGTTGTGTTTGATCTCAAGGGGGGAAGGTGTGTGTGGCCAGGGTAAGTGTGGCCAGCTTGATGTCACTCGTGTTGGGGCGCTTATGGTGGCCTGAGTACCTGCCAGCAAAAAATGGACTCCTGAACTCCATTTTCGGCTGCGATGGTATCCCCAAACCTTTTGCCAGCAAAAACAGAGCTTAGGAAGGCCATACGTGTCCCTCTAGAGCTCCATACTCACTGGCAGAGGCACTGCGGGCCAGTCCTTTGCTGTTTCCAGAGCAGTTCCGTGGGCCACATCTAAGCACTCCGCAGGCCAGATTTGGGCCCCGGGCCTTGAGTTTGACACCCTTGCTCTACATGAATCTGCCTTTGAAGCCCAGTTGGAACTGCTGTTGGTTCAAAAAGCAGTAGCAATTAGTTCTAGTTGCTATGATCCTATTGAGCACATTCTGTAGGCTGTATAAATATACTAATAGATTTATGGATGCAATTCAAAGTGCTATTTTCCAACTAGATCTAGCCCAAGGAAATTCTCTGGAAATAATCTATTTATAGTGCCCCAGTTCTATGAAGTATGGGAACTGTAACCAGGAGATATTATCTTTCAGTCATGGGCCCTTTAGAAACTAGGGTAGCCCCCATGATGGTGGCATTCAAGAAAACTCATCCAAATGCCTTATGGTGGATGATTATATTCCAACTATGCTGTTGTTGCCTCCTTGCTAGACAGTCCTTGAAGTCAAATTTAGCCTTCTATAGAACAAGTAAAATGGATATTATTGGACATTACTTTATCAGTTTAATTCTGATGGCATCCAATAAGAGCATTTAATAACTCAAGTGTGAAAATGCTGCTCCACTACCAAAAATATGTTATTCAGATCAGTCTCAAGCCATGCAACTTGAAGTTAGCCAATGTGACATCATTTTTTTAAAAAAGAAATGTACTTAATTTCAACTACGAAAGTAATAGACTAATCAGCTAACATCTATTACAAGTAAATTGATAATATAACTTGGTGTGTAGAAGAACAACTCAGGTTGAATTACAATAGAATGGAATTTTGCAAAAATCAATTAAGCTTACCCAATATTTAGTTTTTTTAAGAGTGTTAATAGAAATGTAAAGAAAGGTAATTCAGTTATCTATAACTGAGTTCTCAAACAGCCTTTGACATCAAAAGCTTTTTCAGCATCAAAAGCTTTTAAATAAACTTAGAAGACATTGGATAAGAGGCCTGTCCTTTTGTGGACTGCTGATTAAAATAAATGGACAATTTGCTCAATGAAGAGAAATAAGACATGGAGTCCTCAGTTGTCTGTGTTGGGATAAGTGCTTTTTAACTGGCTAATAAGTTACCTTGGTAGCCAGCTGGCCATGTTTGTAGATCAGATGAACTTGTCATCTAAATGACAAATACAATTTAACAGTAAAATGATGTAGTTCACCTCTAATCTAAAAGTATCTATAACTAACCAGGAGAAAGATCTCAAATTATTAGGATAGCTCAGTGAAGATACTGACTCAATGTATGACAGTTGTTAAAAAAAAAAAGGACCCACTCCATGACAGGATAATTAAGAAAGGAATTGAAAATAAATATGCTATAATTGTATGTCCTCATATGGAATAATGTGCACAGGTTTGATAATTCCACCTGAAAATTGATACAATGGAACTGTATAATGTATAGGAAAGGCAATCAAAATTAACAGTGGACTGCCCTAAAATAAAAGACTAAAAAGTTGTGGACTCTAGCTTGTAATTATTGAGGTAGACTTCATTAATGTATATAAAATTGTGCATGGCATAAAGAAAGTAACAGGAGGAAGTTTTTAACCTTTTCTCATAACTGTAGGCTTGAAGCTATTTGAAAAAAAATCAGAACAGACATAAGTATTTTTCAGAGTTAATTAGCCTGGGACATTTATTTCCACATATCATGGTAAAGTAAAATATAGCTTTAAAAACAGACTAGATAAATAGATGGGAAACAAGTCTAACAAGGGCTCTTAAATTTGAAGACTCAATGTTTCCTTCATACTGGGAATAGCATACTTCCAAATGTTAGTTGCTGGAACAATTATGAAACAGATATGTCTCCATCTCCTGTTTGCAAGAGATATTCTTGGAAAGAAATATGAACTTTGGAGGGATGTCACATATATATAAACAAGTTTTACACCATCACAACACAACCTTCCCCTTCAAATGGACTTTACCAAGCACTACTAAGAGCTCAGAACTCAAATCTACAAGAGGCAAATGAATGGCAAAACATCAATTCATCTCCAGTTGCATGTACTGATTCCTGTCTAGTGTTTCCTGCCTTTTTAGAATAACCAGAACCCTTTTAGGCAAAGATGAATGGTACAAGGCTCCTACAGATGCACTGGATAAGTCTACAGATTTCTCAGTGGTTAAAACTAATTTGGATATCAGTTAGACTGTGAGAAGTGAGACATCTTTGTGGATCTCTGGGATATTTTTGAGCTTGTTGAGCCTGATATAAAGGATAGGGCCATCAGTAGTCTGAATGATATCTTTCTAGTTCCAGACTGGACATGAAGAGATCTGTGAGATTACTGATGCTTCATTAAGGGAGAAAACAGTGCCATCTGCCTAGAAGGAAATTGGGGCCATGCCCTGGTCATGGATGAAGAAGCCCTCTAGGCATCCAGCAATATTTTCTAATTCCCACTCTGTTTTCAGCTTACTCTTCTGAAACGTTATTGAGAAAGTGGTGAAATGTTGAAGCTGCAGAGGATCCTAGAGAAAATTGATTATCTACCTTTGGATCCTTATAAATCAGATTCAGATTGGTCATTTAATAGAAAGAATGTTGTTCTTTCTAGTAAACGACTTACATTTGAGCTGAGAGAGGAGAATTTCACTTCTCTTGGAGTATCAGAGCTCCACAATCAACCATGGAATTCTATGGTCTACTTGCAATGGTTTGTAGTTGGAATTTCACTGCCCTTCGTTAATTCTATTCCTGCCTGAGCAAACATTTCAAGTTGCTGGCCTCAGATGAGAAATAATCAAATCCTTGAGAGCTCTTGTAATTTTCCTCCTGTTGTTTAACATCAAACATGAAACCATTGGGAGAAATCACCCAATGATTTTCTGTAACGGATCCTCAATATGCAAATGACACCCAGCTGTACATTGTCATTATCGGCCAAGCTAAAGATGCCATGGAGGGAGGCTGTAAGGAGCTTAGATTAAATATTTCCAAAATGAAGTTGCTCTTTGTCAGCAAACATCTGGGCAATCCAAGAACTGCCCTGGGAATATGGTTTGCATTTCACCAAAAATGTTGGTTCATAACTTGGGAGGCCTCTTTTGACTAGTTTTTATTTTTTTAGAATGGTTAAACTGAAATTCAGGGAAGGAAGGGCATTTTAGATATGATTTCTTAGGAATATGTAAGTAAAAAAACACAATAATAGAAATGTAGAACAACTTATTTGAATTTTTATTTTAATGGAAACTCTATCCATTTGCATTTCCTGTACAGCTTAATTTGTTATTGTATTTGCAGTTTTCTCAGTTGTGATTCCCTTCTCCAGTCAAAACTGTGTATAGAAATCCATATATTGGAAACACCTATAAAAATTAACACATTGAGATAGAAATATATGTATATGTTAGGAAACATTTCATACCAAAATCATTTAAGAAATGTTGATATGCAATTTGTATATGAAAAGGCATGTGGTTGGAAATCATTGCTTTTAAAAGCTACTATGAACTTGAACACAGCCAAAATCTTTATTGAGAATCTTGCAAAAATCATCCCAATTATGGCACCCAGAGTCTCCAGCTCCTTTGAGAGCTGTAGTTCTTAAACAGAGCAAAATATGGTAATAAATGAAAGCTGGTGATGGATGTTGCAGACGCTTAAATCATAAGCTACAGAATAGGTGCTCACTGGTGATCTCTCTTTGGAAAGAAATATGGTGGCAGAAGAACAGTCAGTAAAGCGACACAGACATTAGCATTCAAGCTTTGCATTTGCTGAAGAAATATGAATAATGCAGAGAAATGAGGTGATGCAAGGCAGCAGATTAGGCCGTTCCTCTTCACCTTATAATTATGTCTCTCTCTTCATTTCTAATAATTTTTAGGCAAAGAAGAGAGCTAGGAATAAATGCGCCTAGAGCTATGAGACTCATGATCTGAGACAACCGAAGTCTGACTATAAGTGCTAATGTATGAGATTTATTTTCGTTTCTGGGAAATATAAAAGAGATGCATCAAAATCCTAAAGCTATTAATTTAGCTTCAGTCTTTTGAACAATGGAACTTTTCAAAATAGTAATATTGGCAGATTAATGAGTCAACTGATAGTTCTGCATTATGACATGTGTACACAGCCTCAGTTTTAACAGGAAATGAAAACTTTAATTTATTTTAATAATTATTTCAAATAGTGTTAACAATGTGCTTTCAGTCTTTTGATCTCACATAAGAAATACATCTGCCATTCAAAAAGTTAATAATGTAATATTAGATGATAATATGGATAAATCCATGATACCCTATTAAGAATGGTAAGAAAACACAGCTGTAGATATTTTGTTTCCATGTTAGAGTCAATTCACACATTTCAAATGTCATAATGATAGATTGGCCAAATGAGCAAATCTGGGTTGTAGCAGTTTGTGTAATTATTTCATCACAAGCTTAGCTTTCAAACTAGTGACTTAGGGCCATCAGATTTGGGCTATGAAAATAAATACATACAAACCACTAGATATCAGCAGAGAGTTAAAGGTTATTATAATTCTTTGCTGCCATCTAGTGATCATCCAAAATTTTTCATTCCAGATCTGATAGCCCTACAATTTCTGTTATCTGGTAATCATCCAGTTATATGTACAACTAGTCTTCAAGGTATGACCCTAACAGAGCCTACCAATTAGAATTGTAAGTCAAAACTGTCATAAAATAACAGTTTTAGAAATGGCTGCTGCTTCAGGGTGACTGAATCCATGACTGCAGAGGCTTGTGGTTGGTTTTGAACCCCTGTTGTAAACACACTTTTGGGATGCGTTTGTAACTTCAAACAGTTGTTAAACAGTGATCATTTCTTGAGGACTACCTATGCTAGCAAGATGGTTTAATAAATTTGCTTAGTTTCTAACAAAATATTTGCCAACCACTTTGCTAACTCAACCTTGGTCATTATCTCCGTATGCAGTGCTTGTTTTTCACTTGAACTGTCCCAAAGAAATGTTGATTCAGTAAGAATTCTTAAGGTTTGCACTGATCAATCAGTTTCAGCCAGTTTCTGTTTGATAGACTATATATGTTATAGTTCAGGACTGTCAAACTTGCAGCTCACAGGCCAGATGCATCATGCGCTGACCATGCCCCCGCCCAGTTTAGCGAAGGGGAAAAAAGTCCCAATAGATCACGTGACGATGCCATGATGATGCAAGTTTGACACCCTTGTTAAACTGGTCCTGAAGAGCCAAGCAGGATGTCGAAGTAAAGCTCCTGGGAGTTGGAATGAACAATGGTTTATGTTTAATTGAAGCTTTGAGGACCATGAACTTGATACTATTTTTCTTCTTGTTCTTATTTCCAAAGCACTTCATTTTGCTCAAATAGCTGTGATTTGTAATACATTATTATTATATGAATCAGTATTTTTTTGCTGCTCCTTCCACCCTACTCCCTGCCCCAGGCCACAACAAGCATTTTGTCTCCAGCACATTAAGCATTAAACATCCTCTTTGCAGTCTCTCTCTTTTGAATGTGGTTCCTTCTGGCACATTTCCAAACAGTGCAAATGAAACTCCCCTTGGGATTTGATGCAGAATATAATTTGCTCTGCAGTTTTGGCTATAAACATGATAATAAATTAAAAGATGAATATTCATTAATGCACACATTACTTCTCAGGTTCTCCTTGTTCTTTTCTTCTTTTACTTGTTAACACCTGTCTCATTTTTTTCCCCAAAGAAACCATTTATTAAGCTACAGTTCTCCAGGCTTCACATTTTCACTCATGGGGTTTGGATAAGGTTTTAAGGCCAGAAGGCATCTGCTGCTTACAGGCCAGGGATGGCACTTGTCCTTGGAGTGTGTGGCAGAGGACCTACTCCAAAAAGGGAGTAGACCAGGACAAAAATTCTGATTCAAGTTCATTTTAATTTAAACTTAATAAAATGACCATAACAACATACAATTTTTTTTAAATTTATTTTTACATTTATATACCGCCCCATTCCGAAGACTCGGGGCGGTTTACAGCTTATAAGCAATACTCTTACATCAGTATATTGAGGAGCTGTTTAAAGCTTTGACTAGTGGCATTTTTGGCATTCTCAGCCATAGACTAAAGTACAAACAGGATTTCTGATGTTTTATAGATCCCCAACTTTATTTATTTATTTGTTTGTTAATCCAATTATATGATTGTCCATCCATGAAACTATGGTTATCCAACGAACAAAAACAGAGAAATTACATTGAGATAAACAAGCAAGAAAACAACTAAAATTGCATGAAGCTCAATGAAAAGACAAGCATGATAGACACATGAACCCATGCCATATCTTACATAGTAACATCCCAAACTCTAATTCCAGGAGAAAAAAAGCCAGGTCTTCACATTCTTGTAAAAGGCCAACAGAGTAGAGTTTCATATTTAAAAATATTTCTGATGAAGAAGCTTTTTATTAAGAAAAAGCAATAAATTCTCCTCCCCTTTTACACATGCACACACATAGACACACACACACACAAATAAAGAAGAAAAAGCAGTCAACAGATTGAGGTAAACATTACACTAATCTTCAAACCCCTCTGTTAATCATCTGTTATAGAAAGTCTATAGAAAGTCCACAAATGGTTTCCAGTCTCTTATAAAGCTGTCTGGACCATTATCTCTAAGCTTATAAAGCTGTCTAGTTCATTATCAAAGCAGTTAATTTCACCATGTCTGCTAATTCAGTCAATTTCAAAATCCATTTTTCAACAATCGGCAACTTTTCTTCTTTCCAGTATTGGGCAAGTACAATTCTCGCAGCTGTCACCATCTTATTGCTTTTTCTTTTCTTTCAGCACCCAGCCAGGGAGGATCTTACATGTTGAATGTTAAATTTAATTGACCACTTCTTTCTCTTTTTTTTGTACACATTTTTTTCTTTTTTGTTGTTGTTGTTGTTTGGATTGAATGTAAGTTTTTCTTTTATTTCATTTTGTTTGATTGTTTTACTGCTTTATGTTTTATTTTCTTTGATAAAACAATATTTTTTTTAAAAAAGAATCTTTTTTTAATTAAGTATTTGTATGTTTGGGAGATATTCAGTTTAATGAACAAGCAAACAAACGCATTCAAAATTTTCTCCATGACCTAGAACATGGGTGTCAAATATGCTGCATCACATTGCTGTCGCATGACATATTGTGATGTTTTTTTCCCTTTGTGGACCTGGGGTGGGCGTGGTCTGCACACGACTCATCTGGTCCATGTGCTGCCAGTTTGACACCCCTGACTTATCAAGTTCTTTTGTCAGTATCCTTAAACAACTTAATAAATATTTTCTTCTGTCTTTACAGCATCCAACAATTCTTATTAGTCCTTGCTCTGAGGAATAGGGGGAATTCTGCATTTATTAAACAATTAAATATCCACAATAGTCTTTCTGCAAAGATTGGGAAGGCCAAGGGAACAGAGACTGTTTCTGCTTGGAATGATGGATGATGTCTGTCTTATCTTTACCTTGCTGTGATTTTTCTTCCTAGAAATCAGGAAATGTTCCCTTCCAAGTAGCCATTAATTGAAATTCAATTGCAGTGTATTTCCACGTCCAGGTGGGGATATGTTTCAGTTCAAACCATGCACCGAACTACAAATCTCATAATTCTCATCAGTTGTGTTGGCAAAATGGCAAAGAGGTGGCGGAGAGATGGAAACTTTCAGTTCAACTTTAGTGACTGGTGATTACAAGAAATATTGTGCAGCTTTCTTTGTAATGGTATCTAAAAGGTCTAAGCATCAAATAAAAGTGGTATAGTGGCTTAGACAACAGGCTAGAAATCAGACCATGAACCCAAGGCCTACTGTGTTATCTTTGTCCAGTCACTTTCTCTCAGTAGAGAGAAAGGCAATAGCAAACCACTCCTGAAAAACCTTGCCAAGAAAACTGCAAGCATTTGTCCAGGCAGTCTCCAAGAAGTGGACAGCACTGAGTGGAAGGGAGAAAAAGAAAAGCATTAACTAAACCGAACTCTGCTTACCATCTGGGCTGATAAGTTCAGTTGTCAACCTGTTGAAGAGAGACATAACAATATTTTCTAAAACTAAAGCTTTTATGTTATCAGATCACAATCCATTTTAACCCCATTTCATTAGGCTTTGCCTATCTGAGGTCAGACAATAAACCAGTGTTGGATTATGAAGACCAGTTAACTGTTCCATAAGGTTGATTTAAAATATCTGTCACCTTTTATGTGGTTTTAAAACTGAAATCTTTATGTTCTTCTATCTTGATGATAATGAAGGCACTTCAGGCAACGTGCTTATCATGAAGGTAAATTCATCTCTGAGGGATTAAATAAACTTGGTTGTTTTTCATATCTTATACCCCTGCGGAGGAAAGATAATCTCTTAGTGATGTCTTTATTTATGTAGTTACAGTGAAATTTTCTCTTGGAACTTGTACCATGCTTAATATTTCAAAATGGAATATAATATACAGACCATCTGGCTTTAAACAAACAAACAAAAACCAAACCAAACCTGGTAAGCTAGTTTTGTGTGGGATGGCAAATAAAACTATTAATAACTGCAATATAGAAAAATGATAGATTGCTGTACTCCAACAAAATATTGTCTAATGTGTTTGTTATTACAAACAATAAAAACAGTTGACATTTTCAATTCGCCTTTGCAGTACTTAAGGAAAATGGATTAATCTAGAACTGAGAAACCAAAATTATATTGTAATACAGAATGTAAATTGTGGCTTTTTGTTCTTCAAAAGTCAGTAGTGGGGTCGGTTCATATTCTGAAATGTCACAAAAGAAACTTTTATCTTTCACATTTATTAGATCTCTGCAAACTGTTATTGGTAAATGCAGGTATACTGAATTATCTACTTTTCTGTATTCAGATATCCCACTAAATGCATTTCAAGATATAAGAGCAAAAGGTTTCCTGAAGTTCAAGCTTTGCTGATAACATCCACCATCAAGAATCAGTGTGAGATGTCAAGCATTACAATGATGATTAAGTTCTATGAGTTTGTACTGTGTTGAGTTTTAATATTGGAAATGGGATTTTTACATCACTGAAAACTAATTTCAGCTGTCAAATTAAAATACAATACGGGTGGTACAACATTTTAGGTAAATGTTGTAGGTTGAAAGGTGAAAGAATGGATAAATTTTATAATTTAAGTTTGTATTAGTATACAGCCATAAAAGAGAATTAAATGGGTGTTCTTCAAGTACCTTGTCTGAAATGTGATAGAATAATATTCTGACTATGGTATGAATACTAAAAATATGCATTGGATAAGCTAATTCCTGATCAAAATAATTTGGAAAAAATAATTGGGCTTTTTAATGTCAATACTCAGATTAAAAGAATGCTGGCTTAAAACCTTCTGTGTCAATTTCTATGAAATTTGTTATTCTTCAGCTGATAAAATTCTAGTTTTGCAGAACAAAAAAAAAAAATCAAGCCATTCAAATTGAAATATATCTATCTAAACTAAACTATTAGTTTATCTTAAATTTGGCCGTGTGTGAATTGCTCTCTCTAAATGCCACTTTGGTTTGGATATTGTGTTGTACTAGACTGTAACCCAAGACTGTATATAATGCTCTGGATACGGCTTCCATATTAAACTGAGCAATATCTTCTCAATTCCGATGAATAACTTTGTTGGAGAAATTCACATGTTCAATTTTAATAACATACAGTTTATAAATAATTAATTAATATTGATAATGTTCAGGGAAAAAATCTATTTCTATTTTGCTACATTAGACAAAATATTTATAATGAAACCCTCAGCTTTTTTATATTGAATGGATATATACATATATATGCACAGGTAACTTAGTACAAAAATATATTTTAAAAAATATTTATTACTGATTTGTTATTTTTACAAAATGTATGAGTGTTTTATCTTCTAGAGTTACTTGCATATTGATTTTGGATTCTAAATATAATTGGTGTAATTCAGGTGAACAAATTAATTTGGGTTAACTTAAATCTGTTCTCCTTCTTTATCTGTGCAAAGAACCAATTTCTGGCTACTTCACATTTTCATCCTATTACACTGTCCTGCAATAAATGAGGATGCTATTCTGACTACCAGAACATTTCTTCTGTAGCAAAAAATTGAAAGGAGGAAAAATGGAATACCAATGCGGATACTTAACTCTGGTTTTTGAAGAAGAAGGTTCAAAATAACTCTTTATGCTTTTCGTCTTTTTAAGAGTTTAAAAAATTGGAAGTATTCTGATAAATCAGTATGACAGAGAAGCCAACACATAATAGATATTTTTTATCATAGTGATGTATTGTTTCATACTGTGATGCATGGTTGCGTGGGAAAGATGGCGCTTTATTATTAATGCTATGTAGTAAATTTTGAGTGTGAAAGTGCCAATTAATTTAAACTACCTTACATTTCATCAACACGTTCACTGCAGTAGGAGTAAATTCTGTCAAGTTTAGTTTAGTTTAGTTTAGTTTAGTTTAGTTTAGTTTAGTTTTTTTAAAATAATAATAATAAAGCTGGATTTTTTTGAAGATGCAAAATCTCTCTCATAGGCCTTCTAGATTGTTTCCTACATATGTAGGCTTTCAGCTGCAGATTCCGTTCTGATTGATTTGCCAGTAACATTTAAGATATAGACCAATTTGATTTGAAACGTACCCGTAGGAAATCAAGGTAGATAAGTACATTTCACTGCAGTGTTAGGATTAATCTAAAATATATTTAGGATTTCAATTACTGTATTTTTTCTTATATAATTATCAACATGGTGATTACAAGGATTAATAATTCAGTCTTCCGGTTCAATTAGAAACAGCAAGAAGAAAAACATAAATGTGAGTTCATTACAAGGAAATAAGTTGACTGAGCTGGCCGTACAAAAGTAGTCACTAAAAGTGCTAACAGAATCAGTAGCATTTTTATATGCACAAACTAAAATGAGTAAAGTGAAATCTTAATTTTCATTTGAAAATTAAGATTCTACATTACTCATGTTAGTTTGTGCATATAAAAATGCTACTGATTCTGTTAGCACTTTTAGTGATTACTTTTGTACAGCCAGCTCAGTCAACGTATTTCCTTGCTATGAATAAGACAGCTAAATTAAAAAAATAACTTTCTCAGAGTAACTGAAATATTACATTTGATAGTTAAATAGTAATCAAAGAAGCTAAAATGAGGTCCTGTAGTGTTCTAAAAACTTCTTTGAAAATTTTAAAATGAATTAAGCATGGTTCAATTTTTCATGAGTCAGCAATGAAACTGTTAATTCAATTCTTAATCCAATTCTAAAACCTTAAACTACATTCATTTTAATGAGAACTAAACACTTAAACAGTTGTTTGAAGATATTATTTCTAACTTTGGAAAAGATTGTGTGACCTGCCTTAAAAAAGAAAAAGAAAAGTAAAAGTAAAATCATAATTTCAAAGTCACAGTATAACTCTTAACAGCTGGATGTGTTTGTGTGTGAGAGAGAGAGGGGAGGGGAGAGAGAGAGAGAGAGAGAGAGAGAGAGAGAGAGAGAGAGAGAGAGAGAGAGAGAGAGACAG
>JANHFL010008503.1:2952-20176 GCA_032468155.1 Oxyrhabdium leporinum
GCTTATAAGCTGTAAACCGCCCCGAGTCTTCGGAATGGGGCGGTATATAAATGTAAAAAAATAAATAAATAAATAAAAGCTCTTAAAAATTCAGGGAGATATTCAGCGATGTATCTGTTTAAACAAAACGTTTTATGACATTTTGTATTATGTCATAATATACTTTATATTAATTTTTATGTCATAAAATATTTTATAAAATTTCAAGTTCACTGGAATCATAGCTCCTTGATTTTGGACATATTCTGTAAGTCAGTCTGTTTGAGGTAACTTAGTTCAAAAATTATTGTCTTATGATGCACTGTTTCACTTTTTAAAAGTTATGAGAATGAGAGCTTTAGTAGTATATAGAAAGGTGTGGAGATACCATGACTTTTAAGATACTGCTGGCCTAAGACTTCAGAAGTATTAGCATACCTAAACTGTTGAAAGAGCTGCTGTGGTTTATAAAGTAGCATCTCTAAAGAGCTGTAAACTTCCATATTCCTATAATAGATTTTATTAAAGCAAACTCTTCATAAACATAACTTCTATCAACGCATAGTGTTATTTTACAGTTTTAATTAATACATAGAACTTCTAAAATATCATGCAATCAAATATAAATTTTGTACAGATAGTCCTTGATTTACAATAGTTTGTTTAGGGACCATTTGAAGTTATGACGGCACTGAAAAAAAAAGACATGACCATTTTTCACATGATCGTTGCAGCATCCATGCATGGTACACAATCAAAATTCAGATGCTTGGCAACTGACTCAAATTTATGATGGTTGCATGGTCCCGGAGTCATGTGATCACATTTGCAACGTTCTGATAAGCAAAGTCAGTGGGGAAGCCTGATTAATAGCCGTATTAGTAACTTAACAATTACAGTGATTCACTTAACAACATGACAAGAAAGGTTGTGAACTGGGGCAAAATTCATTTAACAGCTGTCTCGCATAGCAACAGAAAAAATGGTTTCGGTTGTCGTCATAAGTGGAGGACAAGCTGTACTTGCTATTCAGCTGCCACTAATACACAAATATAATTTGTAAAATTGAAGTTATCTGTGAACTATAACAGTGTACTGTGAACTATAATAGTGTAAAGATGTTGTGTCAACTGCCTAGTTTTCTCTTAATATTTATAAAAATATTGCTCCTGTAACATACTAAAATCCATGTATATTTTGATAAAGATATGAGTTAGATGAAACTTAATTGACGTAGTTGACATTAAAAGCAAATTTTAGAGCAAAGGAAGTCTTTATTACTGTATTTTTATGTGTTTATATGTTAAGAAAACACACACACACACACAACTCCTCTTAGATTATATATTTTGAGCTAAATATGAAATAATTACATCCTAAGAGATCAAGCTAAGTAACCAACAGTATTACAAGTATATTTTCCAACATGCTACTTATTGACTTTTAAAAAAATAAATATTTAAAAATAAATATTATGATTGCTGTGTACTGTAATCATTGGTTACAATTATTATGCTGAACTTTAATTTGTTTTCCATATATGATATTTGCTAATTGCATCATTCACTTTTAGATACTGTATATCTGTTTCATCCTTTTGTATCCCATTTTATTTTTTTTTCTTAGTGCATCCATTTATATCCATATAGTTGTCCTTCATCTCCTATCTGCAACTGTACAAGTAGTCCTCACTTAGTGATTGCCCTGTTTAGTGAACATTCAAGGTTATGACAGTGCTGAAAAAATTAACATTATGATTGGTCTTTATGCTTACAACCTTTGCAGGATTCCTGCAGTCACATGATTGAGATTCAGGCACTTCATAACTAGCGGGTGTTTACCACTATCACAACGTACTACAGTCACATGATTGTCATCTATACACCTCACAGATTCTAACAAACAGAATAGAGCAGGGGTGTCAAACTCGCAGCATCACTTTATCATAACGTGATGTATCGCAACTTTCCCCCCTTCGTTAAAACGGAGGTGGGCGTGGCCAACACATGATGCATCTGCCCGTGGGCCGTGAGTTTGACACCCCTGGAATAGAGAATTTGACTGTAAAATTGCAAGTCTCAATCACATGATGTCTCAGTTAAAGCATGCAGTTTGCTTAATGACTGTGGTAGAATTGAGTTGATAACCCTGTCAAGGACACCTGAAGTTTTGTTTAAGAACTCCATTACTTAACAACAGAATTGTGGATCCCAGATACCATAATTATGCATGGACTACCTGTAATAACTTTTTGTCCAGGAACTCTGCCCATTTTTTCTCAAAATGCTTTGCTCTAGCACCATCTCTTTTATCCTAATTTGTTAAGTAAAAGGTATCTTCATATGCATGTTTTGAGTGGGGTGGTAAAAAAGAAGAATAAGGTGATAATGCTCAAGCTAATAGCTGATAGCATTGAGACCTAGAATGACAATAAAGGATTCTTAAATAATGACAAAAGTTCTAGAACCTTCATTGGCAAAATATAGAAAAAGGAAATGTTTCCTTTTTATGAAATGGGTACTGTTAAAAAAGGAACTTGGTGTGGACCAATCAAAACTCTTTTAAAGACTTATTACATAAATTGATTTTTCATTTGCTTCTGTGTTCAGAATTCATGTTTTATGAATATAACAAGTAGCCTGTTCAAGCAGGACCCATATTGTATACTAATTACTTTATTATAATGATTCAAAGTTTAATATAAATAATTTATGAAATTAAGTACATTAATTGGTAAATAATCATTTTCATGGTGAAGACCAATATGGATGTAACTCATTACACATTATTTTTGAGACTGTCTTAAAGATGGATGGTTAAAAATATAAATGTTAAAATTAAGCGTTCCTTGTAACAATATCTTTTGAAATTAAATAGTCATAAATATGTTCATTTCAAAATCTCTTTTATTTAATGTAATTTACAAAAAAAACCCATCAACTAAAATACATTTCTAGGTTGGTGGTCTCAATATGTTGATAAATAAGATAGGAGATAGAGACACACACTTGCACTAAGAAAGGTGTGTTGTATTAAAAACCAATTCATGTAGTTTGAAAATGAGAGAGCATAATTCTTATTCATGTAATTGCTAGTAAATGGAGACTTTCCCTATTTTTTATATATAGGGAAATATTTAATTTTAAAAATTTAAAAATACAGGTAGTCCTTGTTTAATATGGTAATTGGGACTGGCAACTCTGTCAGTAAGTGACATGGTCAAAAAGTGTGACATCATATGACCCTGCTGACTTATAACAGCAGTTGTGGTAGTTCCAGTTGCTATTGTTAGGTGAATTACATGCAGTCACAGCATCCCACCGTTATTGTTGTGTGGCTCATGAAGGCTGGGTCAGAACAGTTATGTGATTGTTATTTGGCTTCCCATTGATGGAGGCTGAAGGTCACAATTGGCTATCATGAAAGTCACAAATGGCTATCATGCAACCATGGGATGCTGCAATGTAATTGCAAGACATCTATAATCACATGACAAAAGGGACGTTGTGACAACTACAACTAAGAGGAACAGTAAATCACATGTTGTTATGTTGATGTAATATAATGTAATTGTACAACTTGCCTCAATGTTAGACTAGACATTAATATTCTATAAAAAATAGAGCTTTGGGGAATTCAGTATTAGTATTAGAGAATTCATTATTGGTGATGCTATGTTATTATGTTGAACTGCATAAGTGAATTAGTAAAATACAAGTTTGCATTTAGCTGATATGGTAATTTTTGTATTTTAGTTTACGGCCTGATAACTTCTGAATTAGAATTTGAAAGGCATGTTCAGAAGACTAGATAGTTTAATTAGTTTCTTCTGTTGGACATTTTTATGGCCTGGGAGAAATAGATATAAAAATATGGAAAAGGGGATTTTCTTACTTATTGAAAGTATTGGTATATTAAAGATATAAATGGTAAGAGTTAATTATGAAGAAGGCCAATCTAAAAACGTTACTTTAAAAGATGCCTAAACAAATCAGTTGGGATCTGTCATACTGAAAATGAGAAAAAAGTTCCGTGTGGCCCATAACACCTGAATTGTACAATTCTGAGTAATTTTGTGAAGAGCAGCAAAGTAGAAGTGACATTGGTTGATCGGATTATTTAAAAGCTCTTCTGGGTTTTTATTTCAGCTAGTAAATCGTATTTGAAGTATTTGTTTCATGGTTTCTCTTAATTCGGGAAATTAGACAACTTATTTCTGAACAATTTTTCTATAATTTTTCATTTACATACAAAGTCATATATAGTTTGGGGCCTACATAGGACCACCTCTCTCTAACAGTTGATGCCCTTTTCCCAAATGGATCAGGTGTTATAGTGGGAAGGATCCCAGCGTGAGGTATTCTTTGTAGATCTGCAGTCCTTTGAAATACTTGGAAATACTCTGATGCAAGGATAGCCTTCACACTCACGGACTTGTAGAAGCAAGTGAAAATATTACTGTTCTTAAGTTCTGGGGTATAATTATAACTAGCAAGTGTATATTTGGTAAATTGAACATTATTTTTAACATTACTTTGAGATTGGACTATTTAAATTATATTGACTTAAATTGCATGTTATGTGGTAAGTTCTGTAAGTTAGTATCTAAAATACCTAGAATCTGCCTAGTTTCAGAGGGTAGATGCATCTTGAAAATAAATATATGTATTTTGCTCTATCCTTAGGTGAAAACTTCAGAATTTTATCGTTATTCCAGGCAGTTGCGGCATGAAGTGGAGCAGGCTATGAATTACTTCCATAGTGTGCATCAACAGCCTTTGATGGAAATGAAATCAAATCGCATTCGTTCTGCCAAACCCCAGACTGCAGTATTTAGAGGAATGATAGGACACAGCATGGTAAATAGCAAAATCCTTCTCCTGCACAAGCCAAGGGTCTGGTGGGAGTTAGAAGGCCCACAAGTGCCTTTGAGACCAGATTGCCTTGCTATTGTTAATAATTTTGTGTTCTTATTGGGTGGGGAAGAGTTGGGGCCAGATGGTGAATTTCATGCTTCCTCCAAGGTGTTCCGATATGATCCAAGGCAAAACTCTTGGCTGCGAATGGCAGATATGTCTGTGCCACGGTCAGAATTTGCTGTTGGTGTTATTGGAAGATATATCTATGCAGTAGCTGGAAGAACAAGAGATGAAACATTTTATTCAACCGAACGATATGATATTACAGAAGATAAGTGGGAGTTTGTAGATCCTTATCCGGTCAATAAATACGGACATGAAGGAACTGTTCTTGGCAGCAAATTGTACATCACTGGTGGAATAACGTCGTCTTCTACATCCAAGCAGGTGTGTGTATTTGATCCCAGTAAAGAAGGAACTGTGGAGCAGCGAACAAGAAGGACTCAAGTGGTGACTAATTGTTGGGAAAACAAATGCAAAATGAATTATGCAAGATGTTTTCACAAAATGCTTTCCTATAATGGCAAGCTTTATGTTTTTGGAGGTGTCTGTGTAATCCTGAGAGCCTCGTTTGAATCTCAAGGCTGCCCTTCTACAGAGGTTTATGATCCAGATACTGATCAATGGACAATTTTGGCTTCTATGCCAATTGGTAGAAGTGGCCATGGTGTGGCTGTTCTGGACAAGCAGATAATGGTTCTTGGAGGCCTTTGTTATAATGGTCACTACAGTGATTCAATTCTTACTTTTGATCCTGAAGATAATAAATGGAAAGAAGATGAATATCCAAGAATGCCCTGCAAACTTGATGGTTTACAAGTTTGTAGCCTACATTTTCCCGAATATGTGCTAGAACATGTTAGACGTTGTAGTTGAAAGACTCAAGAAGAAAGTATTCATGAGAAAAGCAGAGTAAAGTAGAGGGAAATAAAGCAAATTAAATGTGATTGACCTGTGTAATATACATCTTAATAAAGAAAAAGTATGCAGGAATGTATTTACAAAGTTTATTAGGAATAACTGCAGTTTCAAAATGATTAATTTTTTTAATATATTATATGGTTTGAGAGAAGAAAAAATAAACTATGTTCTTCCATTTTATTTGTTGTAAAACCATAATAGATATACATGAACACATGTCTCTAAACAAAACTTTGTGGTTCAGAAAGTACTGGAACATATTGTTTTTGAAAGGTGGTTTAAAAGCAAATGTATTGTGGATTTTAATTTTTTAAACAGGTGAAAATTTGGGCATCCTTACTAGAACAGATTCTCTTCTAATATAGCAGTGCAATGGGCCTTTTGTTTTAAGTACATTATTTGTTTTTTCAATACTTCTTTTTTACTTTTATGCCCCCTGAACAAATTTGACACATTATCTTTTGATATTGGTCACAATTTAAAATAGTTGTCTATTTTTATATGATTTTCCTTAATTTTATGTAATAGTTCTAGTTAATCTTGCTGAAAAATAAGTTTCTAAAAATAATTTAAGTTTTTTAATGAAAATTCTAGACTGCCTTTGTTTTAATTGTTTGTGAATAAAATTTATGTATAAAGTATGGTCAAGATAAAATGCATATTTTTATGTGCAGCTAAATACCTATTTTTACTTGTGCACAGTTATCAGCCACATCTGTAGAATTTTAGCTGTGATGGTATCCTTTCATATATACATTCATTGGATAATTTAAAGCTTCATTCTCAATGCATATGCTGACTGATGGAGTAATATTTGAACGCCTTTTAATGCAAATAAGAAAGTGAGGAAAGTGTGCATTTTTTAAAAAAAAATCCAAGTTTTATCTTCTTAGTGCTTTGCCCCAAATACCTAACAGAAATGTGTATAATAAGCATAAAATCTGCTCTCTATGAGCAGCTAATTTTCTCCAGGTATTATCAGCTGTTGACAAAACCATTTCCTTGCACTGATTAAGCTGTTGTACTTAAAAACAGAGATTTGTCTGACTCAGCATTATTTCAGCAAACTTGAAAATATTACTGGCTTCACTATTTCTAAATAGGATGGCTGGCCTATTGTATCCCTTGAAATTTTGTTGGACTACAACACCCAACCTCAGTCAGCAAGGCCAGTTGTAGTTGGCACTTCTGGACAATAAGATGTTGTTAAAAGCACTCTTACTATGTGGACACGTGTCTGAAAATGAGTGATCTCCCTCAATTTGAATAGAATTTTGGATTGACATTGAACTTTCATTATCTCTTTACAGTAATTTGGAAATGTGAAAAATAATACCTGACAATTTGAAACTTTCTGACTCTAGGCAGACTGATGAAATGGTTTCATGAGATTCAATGCTCATGTAAAACAAAGATATAAGCTGCACAATTTTATTTTAGCATTTTGGGAACCTCTATATAACAACATGCTACATTTTTGGAGTTTAGCATGTGGTAAATTCCCAATCTTTGTTGTGTTAAACAGCAACATACTTGACTGAAGCAAATGATATATAATATCATTATATTATAAAATATAATTGTGTTCTTTCCAAGCTTTTCTCTCTGAAAGATAAATTCATGGGGCAATATTACTTTGTGATTATCTCAACGATCAAGAGTATAAATTACCCCTGTAATAATATGCTATATTTACTGAGGTCATGTTATTAAAAATGGTAGGCCAAATTTTCTCATTAGTTTCTTGCACACAGACAAATTTGAATGTTCATAAGTTGCATATGTTTCTGAAAATACCTTACTAGCACAAATGCAAACGCATGTTAAACCTCTTGTTTGTGTAACTTATGTTTACTTCTTTTAATGTAGACATTGGACAGCTATTAAACTTATTAAGATGCAACCAAATCGTAATTGTGTAATTGACAACATAATAAGATAACAAAATTTATGTGCTAGGGAAAATGTAGCACAGAAATATATTTTATTCTGTTTTAAGACAAAACAAGCCTGCTTGGATTCATCAGTTGGTATATACCGCCAGTAGTTTCTGAATGAATAAAAGAATTCTGATCTTTTATTTATAAAATAAAAGCAGCATACTAATGTTTATATATACACATTCATCCATTATTTCTCCTATTTTGCTATAGACCTATTCATTTTTATATTAGTATATAGAATATAGTATATACAGGGGGAAATTGTAAATGAGTTTAATCCACAGCATGTTTCAAAATGTGATGTATAACTTCTTACATCCCATTTTAAGAACTTATATTGCCAGAGGAACATAAACTAAATCTCTCAAAATAAGTATAGAGTTTTTCAGTAACTTCTTGAATTTTTGCTTAACATAACATTTACTTTTATTTAGTCTATTCATTAAACTAAAATTAACTAATTCTATAAGTGTTTGTGATAGCAGGATAAGATCAGATAAAAATGGAAGGGAATTTTTCCCCAACTATGTTAAAGAGCCACTTTTGTATAATGTTAACTACTACATGTATGAATAGCGGAGAAGCTTAGATACTTACTGTTGTTGCTTCACTATGGTTGTTATGAGATCAAAGATTTCTGGCTGTAAAAGAATGAGAATTTTTGTTTACATCTAACTTGGGGAAAATCATTAGGTTAGGCTTAAGCAATGGCTTATCTGCCTGGCTTTTAAGTAATATTTGAACAGTGATAGCGCTAATCTCTTTTAAAGTTAATTTGATAGTCCTGTCTATGGAGATTCTCAATCATCCAGGCCATGGTTGTCCCAAAGATGCTTTTTTTCAAGACTTGTCCAGTTGCCTCTTGAAAAAAAAGCACCTTTAGGAGAATTTGACAGTCTCTTTGCAGCTGTATCTCAAAGGGCTTCTAAGGCCAAGGTCTTCACTGCTTATATATAAAATGTTTTTTTAAATAAAATGTACCAACATGTGTCTATCCATGCAGAGTTGATAAATTAAAGGCATTTTTACTCTAGAAGTGCTTTTAAAACGGAATCCTCCATAGCCAAGTTTATATGCTATGTGGTCTGATCAATACCTAAATCATCCTGTGTATCATACAGAAGAGTTTAAAAAAATAATTTACCACTGAGACAATAGTAAAATTATGAAATATATTAATAGATATGTTATGAATTGCTTTCTCAATTATAATAAGTTATCTGAAAAGGCACATTAAATGTAATGTAGTGGGTCTATGGTGCTTGTGCTGTTTATTTAATTTCTCATCCATTGTAATACAAAAGCCTGGTTGTTTGCATACCTAATGGAAAGTTAGCTCAAATGAGTTACTGAACCGATACTTAAAGTTAACCTACTTAGGATGTCAGCCTCAAGTTTTTCAATCCTACTGTTGCATAAAAATACAATTTATCTATCTTAATGTGAATGTTGATTTCGTTTCTTTGATTAAAAGGCAAATATTCTTCAGCTTATAAATGTCAGATGATTTCTAACCTATTATGTATCTTCCTGTGGTTCACAATACTCTTCTTAATTGTACTTTCTTGAAATTCCTATGCATATGAAGGGAACTTAAGGTTACAAGAGAAAAGAATGTAAGAATGTAGCAAGTACAGCAAATGATTCATCCTTTTGGTATTAAGAATTGTAGTTCTTTGGTATTTCTCCATCCATCTGTTGCTTGTGACATATATATCATTTCTTTATTTAAATGTATTTAAAATATAGCTACTCAACCTATACTGAACTTTGGACAGTTCCAAAACTGTTGATTCCATGCTCTCCTAAAAAGCTCACTATTTAGTTTAAACCAGTTTCATCTCATTGATAATTAAAATGCCAACTTTAGTGCCAAAATGGAAGAGAAAGAAAACATGAACATTTTTTAGAGGATTTAGACGTAATGCATAATAGACTATGGCCTGTTCATTTCACTTGGGAGTCTGCATAAAAAAAATAACACTTGGTAGTGTTAGAAGAAAAAAAAGACTGTTTATTCTTAAGAAGAAATTTTAGTGTCTTGCATTAATGAATGTTTACATGTGCTTTATAAATTATTTTTTTAAAACAAATTATTCTAGAAAGCCTATTCTTACATTTTATTTTATGACATGTCCATGTTGATGTATCTTACTTGTGAATACTATTTTCTATACTATTTTAGTGGAGAAAAGTAGTACAACTAAGAGAAGGATACCATATAAAAAAATCAGACCCCAAATAAAAACTCAAAAGCATGATTTGTATGTCCATTTCTTACACTAAGTTAGTGCAAGAAGAAAGGTGATCACATGTAAAACCATAACAACCACTAGGCTAACCTCATAGAGTTCATCACTGCTCGTTTTTTATTGATATCATCAAGTGGCTGAATGAAAATTCTGAATTTTCTTATCACATAAACTGCTGATATTCTGAAGAAATGGAATTAAAGAATAAAATTCCATTTCTAAAGCAAGAATATTTACACATAATTCAAGAATATCTCTGTTACTATCAATATAAACAAGACAAGGAAATAAGGGCCAATACCTGAAAATAAAACTGCTTAACGTTCCATAACCAGAAAATGTTTTCTCTCAATTTTATGGTGGTATAGCATTACAAGATTTATTCAACTTTTTTTTTTGGGGGGGGGGGACAGAGACAGACATTTGAATGAAAATAAGGACCAGTTATTTTGAATTAAATTAATAAAAATTAGGATTAAATTTCATAAGTAAATTTTATAAATAGAATTTCAAATACTATGCCAAATTTTGAGAATATATTAGTAACAATAGTTGGAGAAGTTGCTGTTGCAGGATGGTTATTTATGCATAATCCAATGCTGCTTTTCAACGTATCTAATAAAATGTTTGCATGTTAATTTGAGTTACCTTTGAATTGCGCTACAATAAATTGGAATACTTTATTCAGATATGCACTGTGCAGTTCTAATAATTTACCTGAAGCAGTTGCGAAACTGCAATCTTTTAATATTCTTAAAAACATTTTTCTTTCTACTTTTTTGCAAATGTTAATCCGACTCATCCTGTGAATGCATTATGTTCAGACATGCATATATATTCTGTTGTTTTTAAGCGAGGTGTAAAAATTGTATATAAGTAAGAATGTAAATAAAATATTTTTAATTTTCACTATAACTTTTCTATTTTTGTTCCTTTTCAATTATTAAGTCTTCACATTATTAAAGTCATATATATTGGCTTATGTCAACCTGCAAAATGACTTCAGCTGAAGCCATTCTTGCTTTTTCGTTTTTTGGTTGTCATTCAGGGGTGGGTGGGGGGAGAATGGGGGAACTTAGAAATGCAGTGCCTCAGCTACTAGTCAAAACATCTAACAGCTGGTGTGTGAACCAGGGCCATGTCAACGGACACCTTGGGAGCTGAGCAGGAACCTGTGGCTGATCTGATTGGCCTATGTGACCTAAAAGACACAAGGGAGAGGAGAATCCTATTCTTTTAACTATCCCTAAGGGCGGGGACTATTTAGAGCTAGCTTCACCTTTCTAATTGCCAATATGATATACTCAATAAAGGACTTTCTGAACCTAACCCAAGTGTCAAGAGTCTGACTTCCCTGAGTTCATTGGTTGGAACAATAACAGCTTACTTGTGAAAGTACTCAGCTGAGTTGAAATGCAAATAGAACAGTTTGGATCAGTTGTAAATTTTAACAATGTAAAATGAAATTTGAATACTTTAGAGCAAGGGTGTCAAACTTGCATCGTCACATGATATATTGCGACTTTTCCCCTTTGCTAAACCAGGCATGGGCATGGCCAGTGCGTGACACATCTGGCCCACGGGCCGCAAGTTTGACAGCCCTGCTTTAAAGCCTTAATAACTTTGATTGGAAAAGTAAAGAAGCTATACTTTTTTCTTTGAAAACAATATTTAAAAGTGCTTAGCCTTGCCTATTGTCCATTGATATGCTAAAACTACTATGGCTGTGTAAAGCATTTAAAATAACTGTTTCAAAAATATGTAACAGCCAATTTATTTTATTTTGCAAATTTTTTATAGCACCCTTATTAATTGAAGGAATTGCCTTTCTTCAAAGTATAAAACTAGTGGCAACCTTTGCAAGGTTGATGTGGCTGTTTTGAAAGCAGCTCACAGATGTTTCACATAAGTTTATCTAGTGTTGTGTATTGTCAACCTTGCCTTTGGTGTGATATGTGGCCATACAAATTTGATAAGTAAATGGATAAGCATGAAAACTCAATGTTTTCCTGGTAAACTGAATGGAAGGGTGTACAGAGACAGCTAGACCTACTTTTGCAGCAGCTGTGTAAATCTTGTGAAACTTGATTTCAGGTGTTTCCTTTTTATTAATGCATACTGAGAAGCATCTCTTAGTTACCTTTAATATTTATCAACCTCTTCCTATTATTTTCCATCTAGATGCCTCAAGTTATTACTGGTAACAGATGCACATTGGCTATATCACTTTATTCCTCTCACATAATATCACATCTTTCTATCAACATTAACTTGTTTTGTTAGGAATTTCCTGAAGCCAGAGAATTGTGTATCTTCTGCCATGTTTATGTCTGCAAAAAGAGCAAAAAAACTATATGCGGAAGAATAATGTCAACTGTTGCTGCAACCATATGATAGAAATGGTGGACACTTGAACAAAAAATACATTTATCTCTGATTAATCTTCCCAAATATCTTCAGTTCGGAGTGATCTGGACCAATCATAAAGCATTACTGCTTCTTGCTCCCAGTCTTCATTAGAAAATTGATTTTCTGGCCCTGGATCTCCAGCTGAATGATCACTCAAAGAAGGACTGTTTAAGTTCTAAAAACAAAATATAAAACAGCAAACATTATAATTTGAAAGTGAAATCTAATGGTATACATTTTAAACTAAATTCTTGTTTTGCAGAGATTTTTAATACAGATGCAGCTAACTATCTTGAGATTTAGAATGTAATTGTAGTTTTTCAATATTTCAACCAAAACTAAGCACATTTCTTCTCAGAATTAAGCATTCTTTGAGCAATCTATCCTTGGACAAACAGTATTCTTGGACATAAAATTCATATGCCCACTGCAGCTCTGGAATTAGATTAATATCCAAACAAAATATTAGATTGGTGTGGTTTTTTTTCTTCAGTAAATTAAAACAACTAGAAATAGTAAAAAGGCACAGTACCGTATGGCCGCCTAACTCCTTTAGCCAGCAGTGACCATATAAGCATTTTTATGTAACAAAACAGGTTGCATGTGTGTTTGCGTATATATGCCTGCTTGCCCCTTGTGTTATAGCCGTTATGCTATAGGCGTGTATAGGGTGAGTTTTATATGGCTCACATGATCAGAAAGAAAAGGTAGGCAATAGCTGGCTTAAAATGGAGCTGTGAGCAATGTTCTGAACCATTGCCCAACTTTTCCCACAGGCAGCTTCTCTTATCTCTTGACTAATAATTGTCCCTTGGGTGCCTTCAAAAGATGTTGTCAAACATTTTTTGAAAATTGATGGATAGAATGTCATCCAGATGCTTGTTGACACGTTCAAAAACCTAGATTGGTGAGACAGGGTTTTCTTCTGATTACCAGTTATACTGATTTTGTGGGAACTGATGTTCAGGTAACCAGCCTATAATTTCCTGCATATTTCTTTTTTAAAATGTGTGTCAGCTTAACTATTTTCCAGTTATTTGTAATTCAGACAGCTATTACAAAGTACATAATCTTCTCCATACATGTGATGTATACTTCACTTGGTATCTGAGAAATTCTATTTAAAATCATTTTAATTTATAACATAAAAAGAAATGCTGCATAGTACATTGTTAATGTTCTACATTGTTACTGCTTCCAAAATGTCTTTGGATCAAATGGGTTCCATAAACCTTCTTAGAAAAAAAAATGTTGCCCCAGCTAAAACAATTTTGTTTGAAATTCTGGTCACTTATTGAGGAAAAGGACTTTTGAATTGGGGAGTACCCTAGGTAAAGACTAGAGGGGAAAGAAAACAGCACAAACATTTCCTTTGTACCTTGTTACCTTCTCTTGAAATAGCTGGTGAGCTTTCAACATGCTAGATGTACCCAACTAGTCCCAAATATTGGGACTTCCTTGCCTGTTTATAGCATACCTGGAGACTGTATCCTGAATACTTTTCAGGATATTAATTCAATTATGTTATATTCCAGTCTCATTATCCTATATATCCCTTTCATTTATATCCTACATGTCAGGACAAAAGAAACTACATAACGTTGGAAAACTGTATAATATAAAGTTATAACAGATGAAGTTGAACTTTCAAAGAAAGAATATAATGTATGAAGATGTTGATGTTACTAAAAAAATTTAAATGGGCTCTCAACCAGGTCTATATAAAACAGTCTTATCACTAGGTAATAAATCCCACTGAAGTCATAGTGTGTTCTTTTCAAGTAAAGATCATGATAAGAGATGGAAAGTTTCATTTTTAAACTTTTGAGGTAAAATGAGCTATAGCAAATCCTTGGTCAAATTATGTACTTCACTGGACCACTATGGTGTTGGAAGGTGGAAACTATTTTCTAATAATTTGATTCATAACATGCTCAAATCATGTTATCATAAAATTCACTGGCCAGCAAAGCATCCCCCTTAAAAATATTTTTTAAATCAGTTTGGATAATAACAGAAAAATTAGTCACAGCAGCTGTTTTATTCTCTTTTTCCAGGTGTTATTTTATACCATATACAAGTATGCCATCCATATATAGTACAATTAAATTATACCCTAACATTTGAACACTCTACTAAAAGTAGTTTTCAAAAACCTGATCAACAAACTTGATTAAATCCCTTTAAAACATATTGATAGACTTCTAATGATCTAGCAGTATTCTAAATACCAAATATTTCATGTGCTTTATCCTTGCTTACCTCTTCTTTTGCAGCTTTATAAACTTTCTTCATTTTTGCAATCTTCTGCCTAGCTTGATAAGAGCGGCGTTGTGACATTCTTTGGGCTGCCTTTTGTTCTTGTCTTGATAGGGAGGTAGTTATGAAACCAGGTGACATAGACCTAGAAAAGAACCGATGTTTTGAACATTATTTTCACAGACCCTACAGTACAAATGCTACTATGGATGTGAAATGTCATTAAATATTAAAATAAATACTGTGAAAACTACTATTTTTGTGGTCTGAAGCAGAGATATATATAGCAACAGTCACTGGCTTCAAAACAGTGAGCATGGCCAGATAACTGAAATCCCAGCCCTCTTTAGATACATGCAGCGCACATAAAAAGGGTGTGGCCTCAGTCACAAAATTGCACATGTTTTGAAGCTAATTAGTGTCACTCCAGACACTTCTGGAAGATCATGTTGCTAACTTAGTTTTTTTTTCCTATTAAGGAACATGTGTGCAAATTTACATTGCTATTATTTTCTCATCTCTCACTTCTGGAAAGTAGCGATTTAAGTGAATCTTTTCAGAAGTAGAAACGTTAAAGTTTCTAATAGTATCCAAGACACTATTTATTCCCAAATGGTACCTGTGAGTTGGCGGATGACATGACTGATGAAAATGAAGTGTGTGTGTGTGTTTGCACAAGGACAGAATAACATAACTTGCACATGCAGTTGCAAAGCCACTTATCTGGGACAAATCAGGCACATGAACAATTCTTGTGTGCCTGGCAAGGTCCAGTGGGCCAGGCACAGATAGAGACAGATCGTTGCACTCATCCAGTACTCGGTCTCCAGGATGAGCCAATGCGTGAATGGAGTGACAGAAGCTGCAGCATCTCTGAAGCAGATCAGGTGCAGGGCAAGCAAGGAACATGCTGGCAACTGCGGAGTCTCCCCCTTCCATCCAAAGTGTGAACTCCGTGCTTGGCCATGGGCCTATCACCTCCCGTGCCACATGAGGCCGGGAGAAACGAGCGTGTCTTGAATCTGTGCACGTCGGTTGCTCTGGCGCTGCTGCTGCTGCCACTTTAGAGCCCACCGAGGATGGCAGGCTAGCAGTATGCCGACAATTAGCTGGAAGGCGGGGCATCACAGCAACTGACATCCAGGAGGCGAGACCGAGCTGCTGGAAGAAGCGTCTGTGAGACCCAAAAGTACAGGGGTGCTTCGCTCCCACTCTGGAATATGGAGCGAGTCTCCATTCCCTGCCCTTACCTTCTCAGGCCAGGCGAGGAGTGACTGGCATGGGAGGGCGAGGAGCGGGGCCAGCCAGTGGTGGGATCACCTGACAGGGAGCTGCAGCAGAGGGACGAAAGAGCTGCATGCGGCTCTGGAGCCGCTGGTTGCCAACACCGATTTTAAGGTTAGGGAGCTGAGCATACCAAGAAGCCACATTTCTACCATCTGAAAATTGTCCGTTTTCCATATGGTAGACAATGCTACAACTTTGGAATATGGTTATTTATTAGTAAACCTTTCACAATAGTTTAGATGAAATGGCATTATGTACCAATGGCTTTCTATATTTGAGGTGCTGGTAATTATCTTCCCATCCTTTTAGATCTGGCAGAGGCATGCTCTGGGTTCTGTCCATCAGGGAGTGTCATCTGGTGGTGGGCAGGAAGAAAGCCTTTTCTGTCATGGTCCTGTGGAACATTACTCCTGTAGACCAGACTTACTCTGCTGGCCTTTTGTAGTCTTGACAACCTGTTTTTGTTGTTGAACCTGCTATATGGGGTAATATTAATTGTCGCTGTTGGTTGTTTTTTTACAGCTGGTTTTTTATTTACAATTTATATTATTTATAATTTCATTATACTTTTTTATACTGTTTTTATTAGCCACCCAAATCATATATTTCACATGAGCAGCCATATTAAGCAAACAAATTACGTTAGTGGATTAGGTTTAAGAAATTGCAGTGTTTGGGATTATATTGTAGTTACAAATATGACATTTCTCTTGGTATTAATTCTTATCTATCTTTAACAAATAAAAGGGAAGAAAGACATTCCAAAGAAAGTTAGTAACCAAATTTGGTGACAATTGACATTATTTACCTAATTTGACAAACAGCCAAGATTTGAGCACGACATGTCTCTTCATTCTGTGGTTTCAGCAACAGAAATGGAAGTTCAACTCTAAGTCTAGCAGACAGCTTCCCAGACTGTGCATAATCCATGATGTCATACACTATCATTGCTCTAGGCCAATTTTCTAATGTCAGCCTTCTCCAACAATTATGTCTGCCACCATAATATGCTGGAGTTTCATCCATATGACTGGCATACTAAAAAACCATAAAGAAACAACGTTTATGAAATGTCAGTTATAATTCAATTAAGTTTGGGTAGCTTAATTATATATTTATTTTATTTATTAAATGTATTTGGCTGCCCATCTCACTTGCATATAATTCTCAGTAGCATATGTACTGTATTTTTTGGAGTATAAGACACACTTGTCTATGCATCTTATACACTGAATGTTGCCGAAGCCCCACCCAC
>JANHFL010008504.1:0-10275 GCA_032468155.1 Oxyrhabdium leporinum
TCTATCTATCTATCTATCTATCTATCTATCTATCTATCTATCTATCTATCTATCTATCTATTTATCTGTTTCTGTTAAACGTAAGTCAGATCTTTTCACTAACCTTGTATTATTACTTTGGGGCTTTTAGCTATCTCACCCAATTGCGTGTCATCTGAAAATTTGATAAGCAATCTCTGCAGCTCTTCATCCAAATCATTAGTATTGAAGATGAGAGGACCCAGGAGGCATCCTTGTACCACTCCACATGATGCTTCTCTCCAGTTATGATGAGCAACTATTGATGAATACTCTTTGAGTGCAAATTTCAAGCCAACTATGTACCCATTTAATCCTCCTACCATTTATCCCACACCCAGCTAGTTGGCTAATCAGCTGGTCGTGAGGTACTGGCAAGTCTGTTTTTCTACAGTATTCAAAACTGAAGCAACACTGAAGTGGGTCTAGTTAACGAACTCCTTCCAAAAATAGTTGTAATTAAATAATCATTTCTGTCAGACATGGAAGACCAGGTCCATACATGAAAGTCCAATTAAACCAATTGATTGCTAAAAAGCCTATGTACATGAATCTTCTCAAACTAACAGCATCTGCTTGGAATTAAATAAGGGTCAAAGGAATTCAAGGGGAGTTGGATTTGGTCTGCTTGTGACTACGTAGGGATTCTAAGCTGATCCCTCTTTTCACTCTGCCTCTGGGTTCTGCCATGCCTTTTCCTATAATTTCCTTCCTAATGCCTTGTCAAAGAAAGGGATATTTGCAGCAGGAGTGGTAGTTGTCCAAACTCTTGAGATTTAAGGAGGGTAGGATAGACTACGCTACTTTTAAAATCATATAGAGCAGGGGTCCCCGACCTGTGGACCACGGGTTTTGCAACTGGGCCATGGAAGTGGCTGGTGAGCGCTCACCCTTATTTGCACAAGCAGCGGTTGAGCTCATGCGCACGCACTCCATTTGCATGAGATGGAAGCGTGCGTGCATGCATGCCGCTTGAGGAAATGGAGCTGTGTGCTCTGGCTGGTTGTGCGAACCATCCCCTCTCCCCTACCCCCCAGCCGGTCTGCAACGTTGGAAACATTGAGGAACTCTGGTATAGAGAATCTAAACGTGAGAGAAACAGCCAAGGTCCAATTCTGATGTGTGAATTATTAGTTGAATTCGCAATTCAAAGTGTTGGGTCCATTTGGGTCAAAAATTTCTTTCCGTGATTTGGAGAGTCAAATCAATTTGATTTCAAGATTTGATATGACAGGATAAAAATAGATACACGTGCATGCACAAAAGTCTGTCAAATCTCCAAATCAATTTGAACGCCTAAGATTTCATGTTGACAGTCCTGTTCAGAGGAATGGGGCTGGAGCATGGAAAATGGGGTGAAGTAGTTGTGCTAATAGTCTGTAGAGATTCTCAGCCACCCGGGTCATGGTTGTCCCAAAGGGGAGTTTGACACCCCTGCTTTAGATTCATACACCTTTTGTATATTTGCAAAGGCTTTTTCTCACTGACATCCAGTCAACTGAACAATAACAACAGAAAGTCTTCTATATTTTTCCATTGCTTTCCATGAAAAGGTGAAATAGGTTCATTGAGTTAATCTTCATTCAAGCTTCTGTGCGGCGTTTTTGTGTTTGTTTGCTTTGTTTTGTTTTCCTATTCCCTTTCTTTTCTGCCAGTTCCTGAAATCTCTCTCTTTTTTTTTTAGTCAGTAGAGATTTAGAGATATCACTCAAGGGCACTTTGAAGTTTTAATATTTGAGAGAGCTGGAGCGGTGTTTGTTCTGACCTAGGCTTCCCAAGATCATGAAGCAGACTCCTCGCCCCGATAAAACCCCTTTTATTTAGGTTAAAGGGAATTCCTCTCCAGCAAAGCCCCGGCAAACAGTCTTTCGTGAGATTTCACAACTACAGACCTTTATCAGGCTTGGAGAGTTGCCAATCCGAGATCTTCCAAATGCCAGGCTGTAGCAGCAATTACTTGGCAAGAAGTCAGGAACAGATCTTCACCCTCATGAATTGAACTAATTGTCTCCTGCAAACCCCACTCCCCTTTCACTCCTCTTTTATTCCCTATGGGAGGGGCCGTTCACCGTCCACATGAGCCTTTACTCCCAAGTTGATCCTTGTTCCTTAACGGTTCTCTTCTCCTGACAGCTCTGCGCATGCGCACATCGGGAACAGGCCCCAGCTGTTCTTCTGCCCCACTGATTCTCTGACTCCGAAGGCAGCTGATAACTGTAGGATGGTCTTCTCTGCCTCAGACTCTGCCTGTAGGATGGTATCTCTGCCTCCGATGCAGAGCCCTCGACAGAGCCTTCCCCAGGCTCCGAGACTGGCCCATGTTCCTCCCCAACCTTCTCACTGTCTGAATCTTGCCGCCAGCTCCTCTGGCCGCTGGCAAGCCACAACAAGCTCTTCGTTTTGAAATGAACTCGTTGAAAAGCAGAATTGAAATGCTGCTGTTGGGACGGGGGGTGGGAGGGTCAATGGATTTACACCTCCTCCTGAGGTTTTTTTCCCCCCACTTCATAAATGTTTCAGCATCCTTGAACTTCATTTCAGCGCCTGCAGTATCAGCCCAGCAATGGTCATTGTTTAAGCAAAGGAATCTTCTCACCTTTCATTGATGAAATCAGCTTGCAGAGATTGAAGGAAAATATATACAGAAAATAAGTTTTGAATCTTCAAGAGTGGAGACGAGTCGTTTGAACTTCTGAAAGAACTTCACCTTGACGATAATAATGATTCCCCCGAAGGTTTCTTGGTTCTGTTTGCTTTTGCAGAACTGTTTGAATCCATAGTGAGGTGTGCGGGTATCTACGCACTTTCTCATAAAAACTTGATAATCATTTTTCATACAGCATTCCCCCAAGATTTCAAATTCAGGCATTTCTTTTCTGAAATAGGAAAATCAAGAATGAACTCTGTGAATGAATCAGGAGAACAGTGCCATGGCCTGTTTTTTTGGGAATTGCTAACACGTGTATTGATTTATTTATTTATTTTAAATCATCCTATCTTTCCACATTAGAGCTGCTGCTGTTTAAAACAAATTTCAGTGCTGGAACAGGCAGCTGATAAATCCAAATGGCGGCTGCTTCCAGACAATATATTAAAAACCACAACAGCTGCTCAACTTTTTTTTTTTTGCATCGAGATAATCTGGTCCATAATTTGGTCTCCCAGAAGCTCTTCCTGGGCTGCTCCGCACTGGATTGCTGATCCTTTCATCTGCTCAGGTGGAGGCTTGAAATCTGCTTCTGCATCCAGCGCTGTCTAGGTTGACAGCATCTGAACTGGCAGATTGTGCATCACCTGCAAAAAATGCTCTTTTTTTTTTTGGTAGAAAGCAACGAGGGGGGAGCCTTCTCAGAGGCCACCATGCTGCTCCCAAACAATGCTGTACCCACCGACAGGAGCATCACATCGCTGGGTTGCTCAGGGAAGCGCAATTTAATCTAATTATTTTGACAGTGTATTAGGCTACTTGCCATTTTTCCTCCCTCACCTGAGTTTGGAAGAAAGGATAATGATACATTTTATTGTAGGTAAGCTCCCACGGGCCAAATGGAAGGTCTGCCAATTAGGTGAGCACAGGAGACTTGGTAGAAATACAGCTGCCTCCATCCGCGTGGAAACTTGGAAGGGATCTGGACTGTCTGCATCTTCCCTTCCTTAATGTTAATTACATCTGGACCAACAAAGGCTTTTGTAACCATTCATTGTAAAAGACAACCTGCACATTTTCACCAGGATAATTCGATCATGATCCTGTCAATCCCGGCTGCCTTGTCTTTTCCTTGTTACGTAGGGATAGAGCAAGGAAGGCAAAAAAAAATAATAATTGAGATTATCCATGCATTTATCCTCTTTTTAAAAAAGTGAGCCACAGAAAAAGCAGCCAGGATTATTTAGAAGTTGGAAGAGATCCCCTGTAGAGAAAGATTTCAGTAGTTGAGGACTACACACACACACACACACACACCAACACCAGACACGGTGTGGAAAATGAGGGTCTAGAGAGATTTTTCGACTTCTTTCTACTATGCTAAAAACTGCTTTACACCCTAAATGAAGGAAGTTGTATCTATTTATACTATTTTTACACTGATTTCTTTTTTTTTAAATGCCAAATGGTTCATCTTAATAAACACAACACAAGTTGTTAAAAATCATTAAAAGCAAACTGCTTTATATTTTGGGATTGAGGTGTAACTTGTTTTTTTTTAAAGATTTTGATCCCATCTTTTTTTTTGTTTAAATATACCATTCAAGGTGGCTTCCATCCCTAATACTCCTCCTTTCTTTCTATTTTCCCCATAACAACAACCCTGTAAAGTGAGTTGGGCTGAGAAGGAGTGACTGGTCCAAACTCTTTCTGGGTTGTTTTTTTTTTTCTGAACAAGGCAGTTAAATTGTGAAACTGGTTGAATTGAAATGGATTAATGACCGCTAGGTTGGATTTATCCACTAGATAAATAGAGGCCCTGGAGTGAAAGGCTGCTAGTTCTGATAGATGAAGATTACTTCTTGAATCACAGTTAGCAAACTTTAATCACAACTTCAGGTAAGCAATTGATGGCAAGAGCAATCACTTTGCTGTCAAGGCTTATGACCTCCTGCTTGAGCTACAATGCTTAGCTAGATAGGTTGTCATTCTGTGGAGTCCTTAGTACTCTCTCAGCTTAGTTGTTTTCTTGCAGACATTTCATTACTAGATCGTTTTTCCTACCTTTTTAAGTAACACTCTATGCTTTCCTGAGCTGTCAATCTTTCCTGTAAGTAATTAAACAAAATTAGCAATGCTGGGTAGTCATTTCTGCTTTTTCCTGTTTCTCTAAGGTTCTGGACTTTGACTCTCTGAAGCCCAATCCTAATGACATTATTGTCTGGATTCCTTGGTTCTAATACGTTGCCTTTTGTTTAAAACAAAAGAAAAAAAACGTAATATCTTTATTATTATGGACATGCTTACCTTCTCTTCTGCCTATCCAAAAGAAACAGGCTGATCTCTTTACTGCTCATTAATGAGGCTCAAGTTGATCAGTTGAGACTGCTAACAAATAGATGGCTGAAAGATATTACTCTATCCAGTGCCCACAATAGTCCTTAAGTGTCACTCTTGCAGGAACAGGTCTATGTGTCTGCATATGGTGAACAAGACTGAGTTGAGAACTTGCTGCAAGCATTATAATCTCATTTTGACAAATCCTGCTTTCCTGGCTAGGAAAACTTTTCTTTCTCCTTTGCGCGCACACCTGGCCTTGTCAAAGAGAACCTGGATTGATGGGTCCTTCGAGCTCTTTGAACCTGGATTGTTTTCTTGAAGACATTTCATTACCCAAACTAGGTACTATCATCAGTGCTCGTAAGGAATGGGGTTTGTGCTCAGTTTATATTCTAATGGCTTGCCCCATTAGTCTTGGTGGGAGTCTTGGGGTGGACTTTGATTCCACTGTTTACTGTTAGCTTGTTTGGCAGTTCCTTGATTGAGATATTCTTTGATTACTGGTCTGCTATTAATCTTGGTGTTAATCTATGCTCATCTGGGCACTCATCAAGGATACCACATTTCAAGCCTGAGCTACGTATATTCTCCTTTAGAACTATCTTCTTAGATAAACATAGTTGGAAAGGACCTTGTGGGTCATTGACTTTTTTGGCTGCCACCGCACATTCATGGCTCATATCTTCATAGCTCTAAGGAACTTTCATAATTCTAGTTACCTTCAAGGTAACTAGAAAGAATGCTTTCCATAGTTTGGGAATCATGCAGGAGAAGGACACTGGCTGCCTATCAAAATGATGGATTCAGAGGTGGCATTTTCAGGAGGGTTCGTCTTGCAGATTTTAAAATCTGAGCAGATTGACAAAAGATTTCTTCGGAGGGTCAGATTGAAAGCTGTTAAGGCTTTAAAAGTTGACACTAATACTATAAGCTGGTTTGGGAAGGCAGTTGGTGACCAGTGCAGTTCTTTCAATCTGGACAGCTCATTGGACTTGCTTGCTACTGTATTTGGCACCCGATGTAGCTTCTGATACTCTTCAGCTCCATTGACCTGGCTTCTATATTCACATCGTGCATGTATTGTTCAAGTTATTCCAACAAGAAATATCACAGCATGTATCGATAAGCAGAGAGGTATGTTTGGAAGAATTGCAAAGCATAAAAAATTGGAACTTGCCTTGGTAGCTGCCAGCCTTTGCAGGGAAAACAGCAACTGATGCAAATATACAGCTTGTACCTCTCATCTTCAAATGCCACTAAAAAGAGACAGGCTGGGCTTAATGAAGCTCTCTGCATTTGATGTCTTTATTGTTCACTTCTTCTGATGCAGTGCTAATGCACTTTTACTCGTTATTCCAGTCCTGCTTCTTTCCCTATGCAGTCATGGCCCAACTGCATTAACACCGAGCTCATTCTGTTTTTGAGTGTATCATAATTAATTGGTTATTTAAAGATGAGGAAAGAGCATTTCATTAAAAAAAAAATAATCAGAGCCAAGAATGTAGCACTCTTCACTAACAGGTTATTTTTCTTTTGTCCGTGTTTTATAACAATAATGTTAGACTGGTCACAGAAACTTAATGCGGTGTATTAGCTGGAGGCACTGTGCTTCTGATAAAAATGTATGACTGAGCTCACCGTAAACATACTGGACCAACACATCCCAGGTAACAGAACAAATGTTCTGTTGACGCGGAGTTCCTTTGAGAGCTGTATGCAATGAAATTTCATTTTAGCATATGCCAATTAATGTACATTCAAAGCGACAAAGTTATTCTAAGTCTAAATCTGAATGCTAAGAAGTGATTTCTTGACAAGCAGAATGTATTAAGAGTCTTGCATTTAAATATGTAGCAATAGCAATAGCACTTAGACTTATCTACCACTCCATAGTACTTTACAGCATTCTCAGACAATTTACAATGCTAGCATCTTGCCCCCAACAATCTGGGTCCTCATTTTATCAACTTGGGAAGGATGGAAGGCTGAGTCAACCTTGAGCCAGTCAGGATCGAACTGCTGGCAGTTGGCAGAATTAGCCTGCAATACTGCATTCTAACCACTGCGCCACCACGGCTCATGTGCCTAAAACATTATTGAAATAACATTAGCAATAGCACTTAGACTTATATACCACTTCTCAGTGCTTTACAGCCCTCTCTGAGTGATCAGCATCATAACCAAATGTGGATTTTTCAGTGGTTCCTCTTTAATGTGCAAAAAAATTTCTGGAATGAGATAGTATACTGTATAAAGACCCCCTGAGATTGACTGGATTAAGACTGATCTGTATGTTTCCAGGAAAGTTAAGAGTGACCTTTGTTTGTCCTAGGGATGAACAGTAGGCTCACTGTTTGGTGATTTTGTTGTCTAACTTGGATGTATGCAGTGGTGGGTTTCAACCAGTTCACAACCGGTTCGGTGATCTCACATACGCACGCAGCTTCAAAACAACCAGCTTACCTTCTATGTAGTAACACAGTAGCTACAACTGAGGCACAGCAATCTGCTCTGCCGCGAATCAGCTGAGAGGATAAAGGAGAGAGAAGCGCAGGGCTGGGTGGATGGGCCCAGCTGAGCTAGAGCTACCAGCTGGCCAGCTGATCGATCATCTGAGATATCGGTTTGCCTGAACTGGTCCAAACCGGCTGAATCCCACCCCTGGATGTGTATCTCCCCTGACAAAAGGCTTAGCAATATCATCCAGCAACTAGGAAAACAGCTGCCCTTTACCAATAAGCAAGCAACTAGCATGGTTTTTTTTTGCTTTTTATTTAAAGCAAATGAGATAATAGCCCACCCATTTGAAAGAAACCTGTGCTTCCTCCAGGGTAAGGTCTAATTTTCTCCTACTGTTATCTCCCTTTATTTTCTTGCTATTTCCTTTCTCTTTTCCTGGAATTTTCTCTTAACTCTAATTAAGCTGGTCATATGCCCGGTGGCCTCAAAGGCATGTTTTGGAAAAGCAATGTGAATGGATGCTGCTGCCATTGAATGCAATGCTGCAGTGCCAATATATCTTCGGTTGGTGTCGGAAGAATAATTTGGAGTTCCAACTCAAGCTGGGGTTGCACAAAAATAAACAGCACTTAACGATAGCAATAGCACTTAGACTTACATGTTGCTTCACAATGCTTTACAACCATCTCTAAGCGGTTTACTGAGTCAGCCTCTTGCCCCCAACAATCTGGGACCTCATTTTACAGACCTCAGAAGAAGGGAAGGCTGAGTCAACCTTGAGCCTGGTGAGATTCGAACTGCTAAATTGCAGGCAGCTGGCAGTCAGCAGAAGTAGCCTGCAGTACTGCACTCTAACCACAGCACCACCACGGCTCATTTACGACCTTTCTCGTTACAGTTCTTCAGTGAATCTTGCAGTTGTTAAGTTAGTGACGCTGTTGTTCAGTGTATCTGGTTTCGCCATTGCTTTTGCTCGTCAGAAGCTCACAAAAGAGAATCACATGACCCCTGGGATATTGCAGCTGTCATAAATATTTGCCAGTTGCCAAGAGTCTGTATTTTGATCATGTGACCCAGGGGACGCTGCAATGGTTGTTAAGTGCGAAAAATGGTTATAAGTCCCTTTCTTTAGTGCCACTGTAACTTTGAACGATCACTAAATGAACCGTTGTAAGTCGAGGATGAGCTGTTCTTGGGGAAGACAAGTTGCTGAATGAAAAAGAAAGGAAAAGGTCTCACATGCACACACCCCATCTTGGCTGTTCTACAACCCTAGTGACAAAACAAGGAGGAGGAAAGATTGTAGATATCGATAGCCCTGGTGGAAACCTTGAAATGTAGAAGCCAGCAACTTCCTTGAGTCACAGTTCTAAATAATTCTAAAATCCAGATAGAGAGAGGAAAGACTGGAGGCTGGAAACTGTTGCAGTCAGTCCAGATGGTATACGTCAACTTAGGATGGTTTTATTGTCTTTCTCTCCTCCCACCTGACAAAACTGTGCATTCAAGACATATTTGCTAAAATAGGTGGAGGTCAGGAGAGGGAGCTTTCACAGGAGGCTCATGCTAGCCTAGATTAAATATTGACATCGCTGACACTGCCATGGCATGATCTAAATAGGTTTTGAAGCAGGCATCACATTCTAACACTGGCTGCCATGCAACCTAGGGGAATGGGGAAGAGTCTGCTCTTTGTGGAAAACAAACCGAAAGGGTTTCCTTGGACTCATGACATTCATTCTCCAGATCTTTGGATACCCATGATTTAGCAAAGAGAGAGGGAGAGAGAGAAAAAATTGTTTTACCAGCTGCTCAGTAGAGATGGCAAAAAATGGTACCGTACTAGGCAGATCTACACAGCTCCTGTTTCCCTAATCCCGTCCAACAAGACAATATATTTTCAGGCAAATGGAAAAGGATGGACTACATTTCAAGATTGATGGATGGGGTAATTGATTATTGATTGATTATGTGCCATCAAGGCAATGAGGATTCCAGCAAGCATGAAGATAGTTTTTTTTCTGTGGTGATCTGTCCCCAACCTGATCCAAGGGCATCCATTGCTACTTATTGCTGATCGTCCTCTTCTTTTCTTTCCTTCCACCTTTCGTAGCATTGGAGCTGGGTCTTCACATGATGTATCTCAAGTAGGATAACTTGTGCCTGGTCATTTGTGCCTTGAGTGGGAACTCTGAGTTGATTTGTTCAATGATCCATCAATTTGTTTTCTTGGTTGTCCGTGGCATTCTCAGGAGTCTTCTCTAAACCCAAAGTTGAAAAACATCAATGCTCTTCTTATCTTACTTCTACAAAGTCCAACTTTTGCTTTCACAGAGTGTCGCAGGGAATACCATACCTTGCATGATTCTGAGCTTTGTAGGTATAAATTCAGGACAGCATCTGAATATCTTCTACAAAGCCTTCATGGCTTCTCTACCAAGAACTAGTTTGCAGCATATTTTTTGACTGCTTGTCCCTGTACTGTTAATGCTTGATCCTAAAAGGCAGACGCTAGCTACCATTCAAAATCTCCCTTGCCAACTCTACATGTTATATTCAATTTGTCTTGTTTATATTTAATTTTAGACCCCTTTTTTTCATTGTGTCTCATGACATTATTGGAACTTGCAGATCCTTTGCATTTTCAGCTATCACAGTAGTGTCATCAGCATTGTGCAAGTTATTGATGTTTCTTCCTTCACTTTTAAAATCATGTCCATCTTCTTCCAATCCGTCTTCTGTTAATATATATTCAGCACATAAATTGAATAAATGTGTGTGTGTATGTGGGGGGGGGGGTATACAGCTCT
>JANHFL010008504.1:24075-34351 GCA_032468155.1 Oxyrhabdium leporinum
CTCTCTCTCTCTCTCTCTCTCTCTCTCTCCCTCCCTCCCTCCCTCCCTCTCTCTCTCTCTCTCTCTCTCTCTCAGACCTATATATATATATAGAAGGCTTTGTCCTTCTCTGGCCCCTCCACTCCTTTCCCTGTTTTTAGACTTTGGCAGAAGCTAAGGAGAGGTATTGTAAATTGCCCCCTAATGTATTCTGGAGAAACTCGGTCCACTTTGAAGTAACTGCACCCTTGGAGCCTTCGATCCAGCCTTTTGTGTTGCTTGTTTCTTGATTGCCACAATTCACCTACAGGCAGCCACTCAGTTCCTGGGTCGTTTTCCCAGTGTTCATCAGAGTCCCATGCGGCTTCCTTTCTCACACCTCCACAGTGGTACTTAAGTAATTACTTCCAGTGGAGTGTAGTTATTTACTGCCCTGGGTTTACCACTCTGCTTTACCAGGCTTTAAATGACCACTTAGGACCACTTGGAATGGTTCTGCCAATTTTTGTAAGTATTGTGATTCTCTCCCCCTCCCCCCTTCCTAGAGACTATGTGTTCTTTTCTGTCCCTCTAATCCAAAGAATAATGTTCCAGATGAATGTTGCCTGAAACAAACAAACAAACAAACAAAATGCTTTCTTCCAATATTCTTTGTTGATTTGTAGTGCTTCTTCATAAAGAGAATAATAATGATAATGTTCAGAATGTCTTTGGAAATAACAGCAACAACAATAATAGTAATTAGTGGTTCTTAGCATGTGTTGAAAAGTAACCTGAAGTTGGCTATGGCAGTTCTGTAAAAGCAAATAATCTATGGGTGTGTGCGTGTGTGTTTTGCTAACACAGCCTAAATGATACAATGAAGATCATAAGCGGTTGCATAAAATCTATTCCTACTTGCTGGCTCCCCGTCTTGAGCCACATTGCACCGCCGGCTCTACGAAGGCAGGAAGCCTTAGTGAAGGAGTACAACAAAATTACAACTTGCTCAACAGCTGTCTAACAACTTTGACATCAACACACAGTGGAAAGCCAAATGGGCTGCTGAATGCCCAGATACAGGCAGTTACGTAGATGACCCTACACAAAAGGTGCCAGGTTTTGACCTTCCTTACCAGCATTGGTCAACTCTGAACAGGATCCGTACCTAATGTGGAGTCTGCCAGGACTTATTGTATAAGTGGGGTCTTGTCTCTACCCCTCAGTGTGACTGTGGCGCTCCTCGATAAAATATCCATCACATTGTGTCTGAACGTCCATCAAGAGCTTTAGCATTTGAACTACTATAAGTCCATGTATTTGCCATACACTACATAAATAAAACCTCTTCGTTAAGACCAAAGCTAATTTTTTCCCACTTAAAAAAAAAGCAGTTGTGTGAATTAGAAATTCCAGGTATGGGGACTAGTATCCACTCCTGTCATAGCCCTTTAAGAAGTAAGATTCAGTCTTTTGTCAAACCAGGTTTCTATAATTATATCTCTCCATAGGTAGTGAACGAAGAAGATGAGGTGGTTTCGGAATATTACAATGACTTAATTCCCTTTGAAAGCCATACTTCTCAGAGTAGCTCTTCCTCTGGCTCTGACAAAAAACAATCTGGGGTCCCATTTCTGTTCTCCAAGAAGACAAAAGTTCAGGTCACATCCCGCTCCTCCTTCAAGGAAGCAATACAAGCTTCAAAGAAAAAGGTATGGCTGTTTGCGTTCTAGCTTTTGACTCCATCTGCAGAAGCCGATAAGTGAGAGACCAGGAAAAGTCAGTTGTTCATTAGCCTGCTCGCACAGAAAACATTTCTGTATTGAATTGCCTTCTGCATTGGGCATGAATGATAAATGTTACTGCATGCCCAAAATGTCAATGCCGATTGTTTTTAAATTGCAAGAAGAGGTTCGCTTGGCAAGGTGGGAGAAAAGAACCATTGTTTTTTTTTTTATCCAAGTTATTCATTTTTGTTTTAAAAATGAATTTAAAGTATTTCAAAATGAGAAACATTTCTGTTTTCTAATGGGTGACATCTGGCTTCTCAAATGCAGGACAGCTTTGGATTTGTAGCCAAATAAGACCGATCTCCTTTTGTATATAGTGATTACCAATGCCCACTAGAGACTGGTCATCTTATAGCACGGGTGTCAAACTCGCCATGTCACGTTGATGTCACGTGACGTATCGCAACGTTTTTGCCTTCGCGGAGCTGGGATGGGGCGTGGCCTGCGCATGACGCATCCATCCTGCGGGCCGCCAGTGTGACACCCTGACAAGCATTTCAGTGGAAAAATACAGCACTCGTAAAATTTAAAGATGCATGCTTTCTGAAAGCACCACTGCCCTGCAGTCCAGATATGAATAGATAGATATGTGGCCAGAATTGAATGCCCCATGTATTTGTTGGAAAAGTGCAGTAAAAAGATCGTCCAAGAAAAGAACTTATCCAAATCAGGAGTAGTGCCTTTGGCGAAGCAAGATACAGATAGTCCTCGACTTACGACTTTCAAATGAGGCACCAGTACACCGGTAGTCCTTGACGTACGACCACAACTGAGCCCAAAATTTCTGTTGCTAAGCGAGACAATTATTAAATGAATTTTGCTCCATGTTACGACCTTTCTTGCCACGGCTGTTAAGTGAATCACTGCAGTTATTAAGTTAGTAACATGGTTGTTAAGTGAATCTGGCTTCACAGTTGCGACAGTTGCAGGATCCCCATGATCATATGATTAAAATACGGAGGTGTGGCAACTGACTCATATTTATGACGGTTGCAGTGTCCCGGAGTCATGTAATCACCTTATGCGACCTTCTGACAAGCAAAGTCAAGGGGGAAGCCAGATTCACTTAGCAACCATGTCACTAACTTAACAACTGCAGTGATTCACTTAACAACTATGGCAAGAAAGACCATAAAGTGGGGCAAAATTCACTTAACAACTGTCTTGCTTAATTGTGGTTGCAAGTTGAGGACTACCTGCATACAGGTGCCTCATTTGAAAGCAAGGGACTTGATAGAATCCTTTGGTTATAATTTTCACCTTTCTTCCAATAAAATCTATCCATGCTAGATATGCTGCAGCATTTCTGCCTTTGTCTTAATATTTATGTATGTGCAAATATTTTTTTATGTTTTTTATTTTATTTTATTTTTAATACAAACAGTCTTCCATTACACGGTGTGTTGTCTGGGTACAAATATTTTGCAGTAATAAATTAAAATTACAACTATATTCTTTATATTAGTGCAAATACAATATGAATCCTCAGTGGCTAAAAGCATGTGCATATTACTTTCCAGAATGTTTATTTTAAACAAATATGCTTACTGGCATTTGTTCCATTCAAAGTCTATATTCCTTTTTCGAAGGAAAGCAAATACGAGCATGATTTTTAATACTGTTTTTCAGTTATAAGAACTGCTTTTATTACTGCAGAGATTATTAACAACAATAATAACATCCATATTTCATGGAGAAGTGTGGCCAAGAATTGCAAATTGAATAAGTGTTAATCAAAACCTCGTTAAGTTATATGGGAGGGCTGAATGTCCTTGTACCAATATTAATTAAAACTTTAGGATTAAAAAATATTAAACTCTATCGTTAAATGAAGCAGAGAATTTAAAAGGTACTTTTTCTCTAGCCTGGAGTGCCATTTTATTTATTTATTTATTTTATTTCAGACCGAAAGGCTTCAAGTAGTATAGCAATGATGTCACAAGTGGAAGCACAGCTAATATGTACACATCTTTTTGTTTTGTTTTGTTTTCTGGGGAGTTTCAGGATAGCTTAAAACATAATAGCCCACAAGGCCATCCTGATGTATCTGTTTTAGAATTTAATTGGTCAAATAAATGAAATATATTGTATTTCCCCAGACATAGCGTGTGCATATGTTTGTGTGTATGTGTGCATGTGTTCATGCATTTAGGGGCCACAGAAATGGATCCAGGACTATGTGCTACCTAGATACAAATTTCTCATTAACAAACTCATTTTTAAAAATATGGACAGGGCTATTTATTTGGGTGGCTGCAACAGGTGATAGAGTCTAATTTTGGTTCGATAAAACCATAATCGTTACCGGTCATTGCGTATTAGGAAAAGACATTTTAATTATCAACCGGAGTCACATCCACATTTTCTCTTTTTCATTTTTAGGAGTCCAATTTTATTAGGATCCATAAAGTCATAGCGGTATCCAACTTCAGCATGAAGGAATCAGACCTGCAGCCATCTAAGGTGTTCTTAGAGGCGCTTAATAGCTTGCCCCTGGAGTACAACTATCCCCTTTACAGCCGGATATTTGATGATTTTGGCACACATTACTATTCATCTGGGTCACTGGGAGGCAGATACGACCTCCTTTATCAGTACAGCGCTGAGGAGCTAAGAAATTCAGGTATATGGACCTCAGCACAAGGAGATGGGGCCCATTCCCGGGCCAGTAACTATATTGGGAATGGAAAAGTTGCTTTATCTTTTCATGGTGCAGCACTGTAATTCATCCTTTTCTTTCCATGAGTCTTTTTAGTGAGCAGGGGATTGGACTAGAAGACCTCTAAGGTCCCTTCCAACTCTGTTATTCTGAGATGATTAAAAGAGAAGGGAACCAAAGGTACATTTCCACCAAAAGTCTGAAAAACACATCCAGTCTGGGAGAACAGAAGAAAAATGGAAGGCATGTAAAATGATAATATCTGTGGGGGGTCCTTGGTGGTCTCTGAGCTTCCTTGTTTTCTTGCAGACATTTCATTACCAGAACCAGGTAGTATCAGCAGTGCTAGTTACTTAGTTGGGTAATAAAACATCTGCAAGAAAACAACCACGTTCAGAGAGCACCAAGGACCCCTCATTTCAACCTTAACCTACAAAATTCTCCTTTATTGATAACATCTGTGTTGTTGGAAGCTTTCTCTGTGAGAAAGACCATTTGAAAAGGCAGATTTACATGACTGCCTCACAAAGTGATCCTACTGTGATAGAGAAATGCTGCAGTCTTAGAGAGCATGAGGACCCAAACCCGATGAGTAGAAATAAACAGAAAGAAATGTCTCCATTTCTTAATTTCTTTATTGTCTTTTACTATATTAAAATAATCACTGCATCCAGATGAACAGCAAATGGCACAAGAAGCTTCTTATTAATGTACCACGAAGAATAAAATGATGCATCCTACTTTTTCATCATTAAAAATATACACTGTATAAGAGTAAAATTCATTAAAATGAATGTGCTGCATCTTTTGCAGCAATTTACAAGCAACTAATTAAACCCCAAATAATAATTATATTAAAAGTTGCTTAGAAGACTTATATAAGAAATGGGAAACTGGAACAATAATATCCAACCAAACCAGAAAAGTAAAACAGCCTCAAATTAAGAAAAAGCTGCATGTACAGATATAATTAAGAAGAATATGTCCTTTGGGTCTACAGCTCTTCCTTCCGTAAATTGAATGGCCATTTTAATTTTTCAGTCTCGCTTCCGTATATGTCAAATGCATATAATTTAAATGAAGGAAGAGGAGGAGGAGGAAGAAAGCATGAATACTCATTTTTATATGCCAAAATATGCTGGAAATAGTTTTCATTTCTTAAGGTTTAACACAGGCAGAATCACAAGAGTGCATCCGGACAGAAACAACCAGACGTACCTTCGGTTTTAAAAGGAGGAAAGTGAGAACAAGCTGTACAAACAACAGAATGGTTGCTCGCCATGAAGGTGATTATCAAGGAAAACATGACCCTTTGGGAACATAGGGTTACAATTTCAGTCCAAGAGCTTCCAATGACAAATTATAAGAATGTTAATCCCACTAGGATTTACTTAAACACTTGTGTGTCTCCTTTAATTTCCTGTTATCCTTCAGGGAGAGATATCTAAAACTAGCAATAGCAATAGCTTTTATATATCGCTCCATAGTGCTTTACTACACTCTCTTAGCGGTTTACAGAGTCAGCCTATTGCCCCCAACAATTTGGCTTCTCATTTTACTGATCTGGGAAGGATGGAAGGCTGAATCAACCTTGAGCTGGTAAGGATTAAACTCCTGGCAGTGAGCTGAATAAGCCTACAATACCGTATTCCAGGGGTGTCAAACTCCTTTTCATTGAGGGCTGCATCAGGGTTGTGTTTGACCTTGGGGGGGGCAGGGGGGGCTTGGCCAGCTTGATATCACTCATGTCAGGGGCGCCTGTGGTGGCCTGAGCGCTCTGCCAGCAAAAACAGGATTCTGAGCTGAGTCATACCCGATTTCATTCCCTTTTTGCTATGATTGTTAAGTGAATCATTGCAGTTGTTAAGTGAATCACAAAGTCATTAAGTAAGCTTCCCACATTAACTTTGCTTGTTGGAAGCCAGCTGGGAAAGTCATAAATGACAATCAGGTGATCTCGGGATGCTGCAACCATTGTAAATATATGCCAGTTGCCAAGCACCTAAATCTTGATCACATAACCATGGGGAGCTGCAAAAGTCATAAGTGCGAGGACCAGTCATAATTTTTCAGTGCTGTTGTAACTTTGAATCACCAAACTAATGTAAGTCAAGGACTACTTGCAGAGCACAGAGGACTAGGACTTTTTCTGGGTTGGGCTTTAAAAGAGACTAGCCCAAATGTTGCTTGCTACAAGCCAGTCAAATCTATAGATAGTCAAAAGAAAGATGCATCTTTTGTTTGTCATGAAGAGAACAATTTCAAAAAGGGCAACTAGCTGGAAGGGATGTTCAAAAGTTAGGATTAAAAAAAATGTTGATAGTGGCCACAGTGGTGATCCAGGACATGCCTGTTTTATATGTGCATTGCACATCTTGACTTTTTTTGATCTATATTTGTTTCTGAGGTATCTAACAAAGGAAGCGCAGAAGCAGAATGCAAGTAATGTAAAATGAAAAAGCTCTATTCCAGGATCTGCAAACATTATGTAAATTGTAATGAATTCCTATGGGAGTCCAAAACATGAAATTTCCTAAACATAGAAACTGGTTCCTCAGCTTCTAGTACTCATACTCTGTTTCTGTTTTCAGAAACTTTACCAGATGCTTTCAAAATGCTTGAGGGCTAGAAACTTGTGGTGAAAAGGGAGGGAAGGATGTTTATTTGGGGGCCATCTGTTAAACTCTGCAAAGGAGGGTGTTGAATACATACAGCTTTGTTAATAGTTCTTAGTGATGCCAAAGCTGTTGTTTTACAGTGTCGGTATGGCTGTTGAAGAAGCTTGATGGCATAATATGGTACATCCTGCCTTTTTTGGTGCACCAACGGATAAATCCACTCAAAAAATTGCACAAAAAAAGGACATTGTTAGGCCAAGGTGCTTTCTTTTAATTCTTCCTGGTTTCCAAGAGTGTCTTTGACAAAGTATTTTCAGTTTTGACTTCTGGTGGTTGCTAGGAACCTACCTGCTTATGTTGCTGCTCCAATCACAGGCCTTGTTAAATCTGTCTCCCAGGTTCATTTCTGCAATCCTCAGAGAAGTCCATATCCTTCATCAAAGGTGGAAGATCCCAGTTTGCTGCAGCTCTTGCCTGGGAAAGGAAAGGAGCTTTTCCTGAGCACGCCGTCTTTACCAATTGGCTGGAATCGATGAAGGACAATCCAACTGTGATTGACTTTAAGGTAGCAATAAAGCAGAAAATGTGTAGCTCAGGGTTGAAATGAGGTGTCCTTGCTGCTCTCTGAGCTTGGTTGTTTTCTTGCAGATGTTTCATTACCCAAACTAGGTAGTGATAGCACTTAGACTTATATACCACTTCACAGTGCTTTACAGTCCTCTCTAAGCGGTTTACAGAGTCAGCATATTGCCCCCAACAATCTTGATTCACCCTTCCCTGATACACTCTAATAAATTTTAAGTTTGCAAAATGTGGGTTTGGAGGATTTACTTCTCCTGGACCTATAACATAAAGGACATCTTTCTCCCAGTGCTCTACTATAGATGTACTAGAACACTTCCTAGATATTTCCTTTATGTTGTGATAAAGTTCCAATGAGATAGTTTTAGTCATCTGTCTGATTTGATTACTGTCATATAATGCAGTGTGCCTGGGAAAATGTGACAATGTTTCAGCATCTCCCTGTTAAATGGAAACTGATTATGATGGTTGAATATGGAAGCAAGCTGGAAGCTGACAGCCCCAGATGGAAATGTTCATAAATGTCTTCGGTTTGTAGCTTGGGTTCCAGATAAAGCCAAGAGACCAGGATGAAAGTCCATCAAAAGTCTCATTCTGTTCCTGAGCCGGGAATCAGGGCATCTTTTTTTTTCGTCCAGTTGTTCTGGAGCAAGCAAAAAAGCCAAGAAAAATGTGTCATTGATGGCAATGGAGCACACAGGATGTAACTGAGTAAATGACAATATGAAGCAGGGGAGATATTAGGATAGTTGACACCCTACAGTTAATCTCAGCAGCTAGCTTGAGAAGAACCAGGCTGCTTTGAGGATGAATCTTAAAAAGAGCTTTGAGAGGCAAGCAGAAGTTTTCAAAATGCACCTTTTTCTTAGATGGTTCCCTCACAACAAGAAGAATTATCTGACTTTCTTCTGCAGTTTAAAGGCGTACAGTTGCTAGGAGAATTCCCATCAAGATATGGAAGGGCCTGCCACTGGAAATATTTATAAGGTTAGTGGAACTGGGGTAAACAACTGACTGCAGCATCTCTGCCTCCTCCAGTCAAGAGGAGAAAGATGTCAAACTAAGTCGGCAGTGCAGCTGTGCCACACAGAAGGTCACCTTCAAAGAGAAAAGTAAATTCAAGACCTCACATTGGTAGCCTTAAAAAAAAAAGAGAGAAAAGGATACACAAATTGTCCTTCCTTCCATCTTTGTAGCATGGAGCCCTCCGCTCTTCTCTCCAAGCATAATGATACTTCAGGAAAAGTTGACGACCTGGTTGTTGTATTGTTGCACTTATTACAGCAGGCCCCAAACTTACTTTTCCCCCTGCTCTGAATAAATTGACCTATCCAGTTAAACAGGAAAGAAAGCATCTGCTGAGTTAGGACTTGGAATGCGTAGGGGAAACTAGAACTAGGCAGAGGAAGCTTGTCGAGTCAGTCTGGGGAAAAAAAATGTGACTTTTTATCTTAACTGTAATGAAAACACAGCAACTTCAAAGACCTAAATTGAAGGTGTCATTTTCTGTCAGTTCCATTTTAATATAGCACAAAATGCATACCAATGTTTGAAGGATGAAAATGTCTCCATATTTTTCCAACGTACGCATGAATTCTAAGTTCAGTAGGATTCTAGGTAAAATATATCAATCCAATTCTAAACAGAAGTAGAGTCAGTGCACTTATGTTTGCACCTAATGTCTCTTTAACACTTGTAAAATCTTTTAACATTGTGTGAATTCTTTGTGTGGCATATCAACAATGCTAAAAAGAGGGAATATTATTTTAAAAAAAAAATCTATAAGGACTCATATTTTCATCATACACTGTCAAGAGGTATATCGAGCTATTTAGCCTTATGCCTCCCCTGAATAAAATAAGCAGGACCATAATTACTATCAAGAAATGCCATCCAATAAAAGAAATTCTGTTTATGGAAACAAGGTGAGGCTTGGTCAGTCTTACCTTCCAAAACTCACTATATTTCTCAAGAGCTTCGTTTTAGTTAAATCATATTATTTAGAGCAGATTCCTGAATTTTTAATCTCAAGGTAATGAGAAAAGATGATACTGTTTGAAATATTAGTGGTTTAATTTTAAGAACACTGTCTCACTGATGTTGCAGTAACTCACTATGTTTTTCAAAATCTTAATTGAAATATACTGCTCTTAAAAGATACATTAATATGTCTTGATTATTAATTACTCGGATATTATTTTGTAATGCTAACATGATGAATTATTATTGGAACTAGTTGTTGCTTAATTTAGATAACGTGGGTATTATCTAAGGCTAATGCTTATGTTGGCATAAGGATACGTTGCTTAATTAGATTCTAATTTTTACTTTGAAATATTGAAGGGCATGACATTAAAAATAGAACTTGGTAGCCTTTTATGACTGTTTATAATGTTTTAAAAATGTATTTTGCTACAAGTATTTTATTTAACCAATAAGGAAGGAATATAATTATATCCAGGAATGAAGAAAATGGACATCTAATCTCCTGATATTAAAAGAAATCTCCAAAAGGTGAATTAGAAAAAAAAAAGAATTCTCCTTCACTTGGAGGATTGGAAAGATCTGAGATTTTTTATTTATTTTATTTATTTTCACATTTATATACCGCCCCATTCAGAAGAATCGGGGCGGTTTACAGCTTATAAGCAATACTCTTACATCAGTAT
>JANHFL010008508.1:0-10986 GCA_032468155.1 Oxyrhabdium leporinum
GATTTGAACCGCTAGATTGAATCAGCAGAAGTGGCCTGCAGTTCAACACTCTAACCACTGCGCCACCTAGGCTCTTCGATATCTACATAGATTGGCTGTGTTTGAAAATAAAGGTATTTCCTGTTTTAAAACAAAGAGCAGAGAACTTGCAATAGCTCATACTTCTTTCTAAGAAAATGCAAAAGTGCAAAGAAATAACCTTTATTGATAAGTAGCAATTTTAGTGTGACAGTTGCTTACTGAGTTTGACAAATGTGACATAATTCAGTTATTTTTTTCCTTAATACAGTTAAAACAGTAAAAAGTGGGAGAAAAATTCTGATATAAGAGCTGTGGTGGTGCAGTGGTTAAAATGCACTATTGCTGGTTAATTCTGCTGACTGCCAGCAGTTTGATCCTGACCAGCTCAAGGTTGACTCAGAATTTCATTCTTCTGAGGTCAGTAAAATGAAGACCCAGATTGTTGGGGGCAATATGCTAACTCTGAAAACTGTTTAGAGAGGGCATTTTGAAACAGTATATACAGTAAGTCTAAGTGCTATTGCTATACAGTCAGGAAAAACCTCATACTTATTGATAGAGCCGATTAACAAAGTTACTCAAAGCTCATCTTTACATTTCTCTAACCATAGCATATCATTTTTAAGGGACATATTTCGGTTTTATTCCCACACTGCTATGGAAACACCCTGAAGTCATTTTTAACTGATCTGTCATTAAAATGTATTTTCTTTCACCATTTAAACAATCTTGGTAATAATACAGTCAAGGGCGTCCCGTTCATACAACACAGACCTTTTAAGTCTGCTGTGGGCATGTCTTCCCTGTCCAATCACTGACGTGCTGCCCTTTTGTTTTCTGACATGGGAAGTTTGATTTTCTTCCATAAGGAAGTTTAGGGAAGAAAGTTTAATCCATCGTGAATACTGCTTTCTACTCAGTTTGAGTTATCCTTGCATTTAGACTTTAATTCTGTTTTGCCTGAATTAAGTTTCAGCTTGTTTTTGACATCCAGTCCATCGCTACTCATCCAACTTCACTGTCATTCTATATTCTGACAAATGGAACTGGGCAGCTTAAGTACTGATGCTGTATTTCAAATCACTGGACAACCTCTCCTAATTATTTTATGGGAATGTTAAACTCACTGAAAACGGGATGTGAAGCTCCACAATGAGAAAGAGCTTAATTTATTGATCCTATAGAGCCACATCAGAAACTCATCCACAAGATAAAATTAGAATCGGTACAAAATAGAAGAGTGAAATTTCTATTCCTGATTTTGCAATGTATCTGTAGGAAAGTGGTATATTACCTATCTGCGCTTTGAAATCTTAAAAGAGATACAATTGGAATTTCCGTCCAGTCAGTCATAGATATCAGTGCTTTATTAAGCAAAGTACAGTATTTGAGTGCATGCACTTGTGAAACTATTTGGAAGGTGAGAACCGGTTTTGCACAATCTGTATAGTCATCTGGTAGCTTTTCATGGGAATTTGTTCCTAGCTATTATTGAAGGGACCTTCTGTTTGTCTCTAACTTTTCTTGGCAGGCAATGCAACATAAAGATGTATGCTTTGGAATGCTTTTGTTAGAAGAGGAAATACAGCATGGATGGATGGATGGATGGATAGAAGGAAGCAAGGAAGGGCAATTTTAAAAAAACTAACAAATGAAAAACATTTCCCTGTGGCAATCTAAATAAGGTGGTAGTTGACATTATCCTGTATTCTTTGATCTTTCATTTGTATCAAAAGAAAGCAAATGCTTTGTAGCTGCTTTCTCCCCTCTTTTTATAAACGTAAGTTACTGGCAAGAATTCCCAAAAGCTTAGAGTACCTTCCACAGTTTTCATAAAACTACTGCGATGCTTGTGAATCGTCTAAGAAGCTTCCTTTGCTGATAAAATATTCTAATTACCACTGCTTGGTTTAGAAACTCCCTGTTGTGAATCCCTAATAGCAACGTAAAACTAAGGATAACATTATTATTTCATTCATCCATCTTGCTGTGATGCACAGCATGAAGAAAGGCCCAAATGCAAAACCTCAGATTGTTCAAAGGTTAATTTGAAATATATAGAGAAAAAGGTTATGACCTGCTAATCTGAACTAGGTATCATCTTCTTTTAAAAATGTTTGCAAAGTGTAATCCAAATTACAAAAGGCTGACTTTCCTTAACAGATTCAATAGAATGTAGTTCAATCAGGGTTTGTACAATACAAAAACAGTGGCAGTTATTACAGACTAAACTGAATAAGGTCAAGGAAGCATGGTATTATGAACAAAATCCAGAAATAGAAATCAGGCAAACAGGAAAAAGAAACAGTAATTTGCAAAATATGTCAAGAACAGAGAAGTAGAGATAGCCCAACAGGAGCTTTATTACAATGCAGTAGCCAATATTTTGATCAAAAAGCCGAACATATTATCTCCTCCTCAGATAAGAAGACTGCTAAATAGCCTCATTCACCATGTTTTCATTTTAATTCCAGTTAGTTCTCCCAACCACAGTAGGAATAAATTCATTTATATAAACAATGAATAAATTACATAAAGAATACACCAAAATAATGGTGAAAGTGTTTACATAGATCCTGCTACTATATACTGACTGCTCCTCAAAATGGCCTTGCTGTCTTCATAGTAATGAAGTTCAATATTTAATTTTCAGCAACCATACAGGTGTCTTCAGGTGCTCACAAGTAAATGGCCACTCCTGGTTGTTCCTAAGTATTTAATAATCAGTGGTTTATATAGTGGTTTAGCTGTGGGGATTAAATTTAGCTTTCAGGACCAATAAGCATTGATAGATTTAATTCTCAGAAAATTGTCAAGTCTTGTTTTGAAACCATGTAACCCTTAGCACTTATTCCAGTACTTTATTGGTTGTGAAAGACTCCTACACAAACACCATTAAAATGCAATGACGGTTACAGGCTACCAGAGGTTTGATGGTGTGGGGGAGAAATATAGCAGAAGGTTATAATCCTGAAGACTATGTGGGTGCACATATTCCTGTTGCCAGCAATAGAAAGACGAAAAAGTTTTTAAATATATATTTTATGTATTTCAATCTAAATAACAGAAATCATAACGAAATATTCTCACCCAGCAGCTTCATATAAATGTTGAACAGGGAGAGAGTACCGAGCCCTGCGGAACCCCATAAAACACTGGGCGAGGGCTAGATCTCTCCATTCCTATAAACACTGACAGAGAGCAGCTGCAGAGGAAGGAAGTGACAGGACAGCACAAGGCCTCCCACTCCCATCCCCCAAAGCCGCCCCAGGAGAATCCCATGGTCGATGATATCGAATAATATAGATATAAAATATAAAATGATTGACACTGTAGTGCCAGATGATGAACCCTTCAGGTCAGATAGCACTCAACAGCAACTGAGAAAGAGCTGAAGATATTTTCAAGTACTAATGGTATTTATGATATGACTAGATTACAGCCTATGGGGTGTCTAGTTGCTGATATTGCTACAATGGGAAAAAATCCAAACCTTTGGCAAGATAGGTGGCATGCAAGTTTGACAGATAAACAAACAGACCTGGGAAAGCTCAACACAGTAAAGATGAAAGAAAAACTGATATTTTACGCAGCAGCAAATTGTGAAGGATTGGGATTGGACACTTCAGTCAGAAGTTCACACTGTTTATGAAAAACAAAGAAGGAACTTCATTGCTTTTATAGTTAGGAATGGTATAGTGAGAATAGTTTTAGACCATAATGTAATCAATGTAATCAAATCAGATAATATTGATTAGACTTTGTGACACTTTAATATGACAATCATTCAAGTATATGCCATAACTACCTATGCAGAAGAGGAGGTTGGTGAGATTTATGACCAGGTTCAATTTTGAAATTTATAAATCATGGAAGCAAGATGTGCTGTTTATGAGTGAAGACTGTAATGCCAAAGTTGAAAACACTAAAAAAGAAAATGTAGTTGGATTGTATGGCTTAGGAAACTGAAATGAAAAAGGAGACCAACCTTTCAATTTCTTTTACTCCAATTATTACTTCAGAGCTAACCTTGTCTTCATGCAACCAAAACAACGCCTATGTATATGAACATCACCAGATGAAATATACAGAAATTAAATTGATTACATTATTGCTAAAGAGCTCAATTAGAACATCAAAGGCATAGCCAGGTGTTGATTGTGGAACAGATCACAAAGTGCTTTTTGGCACATAATCAGTCAAATGATAACAAAGAATTATGTGATGGAGCCAAAAAAAAATAACTAAGTAAAATAAAAACTCCAGATAACTCTTTGTATATTGCATATTTCACTTAGAATACAATTCCTTCAGTGATTATTGTAACCAGTTTGACTGCTTTAGAAAGACTTTGGATAAATTCATGAAGAATAAAGTTGATGTATTAATGCCTAATACATAAAATAACTGCTAATATATTACTACCACTACCTGATGTCCTCTGTCTCTCAGTAAGAACCTACAGGCACATGAGGGATATTGCATGGTGAAGTGGGAAAGTCAATTCTTCAATTTCTTACACCCATCAGCATTTTTCAACTCTACATTCAGAACAATCCTAAACTCACCTTAAAAAGCAGTTCAAACAATCCCTGATTGGCATGGGGAGGGAGGGGAATCTGTCATTAAATAAACAGAGAGAAAGTCATCTCCCTCTTTCTCTCTTGTTTCACACTGAAGCCTGCCATGTGTACTTAGTAGTTATTCACTTCAGTCTTTGTTTTTGTGTAGCATTGGCAGGAAAAAGGCTGGTTTCAAAGGACTAACCCTCTTGCTGCCCCAAGCAGAACAGCCCTGGAAGGTTAAAAACATGATTCATTCTCTTTTGCCTAGGTAACAGCTCCTGCATATCTCCATCAAGGTCATCTTCCTTAATCTCTACAATAACACTCCCACGCATACAACCCATTTATGTAGATGACACCTTTGTCATAATTTTAAAAAGGAACAATTGGAGAAGACACATCAGTCAATCAACATCTATAAAGGAAGAACATTCCCTAAGAGAAGAAAAAAACAATAAATGGTTCCTACCCATTTATTTATTTAGCTGCCCATCTCTTGCTTGTGACAGGGTGGTGCACACAATTAGAAACACAAAGCCCAACAATTCATAGAATTAAAACAAAAACCTTAGAATACAGTTTAAATAGTTAAAAAAAAAACCTATAATAACAAAAAGGGGAGAATGCGTTCTAAATGCAATGCAACCATTTCAAAATCTTTTGCTAGGATTGCCAGGCCTGATGGCAGAACCAAGGTTTAAGGATCTTCCAGAAGGGTAATATGGTTGGGGCCAATCATACTTGGGGGGGGAACTATATCCGGAGTGTGGGTGCCCTCTTATGTATCCTCATTAGCAGATGAAACAAAGGCAAATTGGAGACCCAAGTTTATTGAAAAACAAGTCACACTAACCAAGTGTTTCACTATGAAAGCAGCAACCCAACTGCCTACACAAGAAGCCTCATAAAAACATTACTCAAACAAGTACAAAAACTCTGCAGTAACCCAAAATGCCAAAAAAAAAAAGGAAGCAGACAATATTTTCCAATACAGCAGATATCCAGGCAACTTCATCTAAAAAAAAAATGACTACCTAAGGCATTGCAACTCAACCAGTACAACCTATAAAAAGGATAATACTCCCAAATATCAAAATATCTTTGAGACAACCAAAAGTCTACTACAACTGCTTGGAATTTCTGTAGCACAAAACCTACAAAATTTCTCTAAAAGAAGTAGTCAAGTAGAAAAAATAGGAGTACTCTACAACTTATAAGGACTGTAATAGATACTATGTAGAAAGCCAGACAGAAAACTGGCAGACTATACCCAACATCATCTAACAGCCAGAAGATAGGACGAAAATGCTTATTGTTAGGGGATAAGATGAAAAAAGCATCGTTTGGACTCAAGACAAAAAAAGAGGCTACTAGGTTATACACCTATTTGCCATGGTTATCAAAAAGTGGCAAAAGGGCCTCAGTGTATGTTTGAATACCTCCTTCGGTTGCTTCTCATGGGACTTCTCATTTTTATATTTAAAGACCTAGTAAGGAATACAGCTATATACAACAAGTAATCTAGGCCTCAGTAATGGAGCTCCATGAAAGGGAGACGGTAATAGATTCATGATAGTGAAAATCATTCATACAATTTCATTAAAACTACTCTGATTATTACAAAAGAAAAACGGGGTAAAATGTATCTTGTTCATATTTCCAGTGATCTCATGGTAGCTGAAAGGTATTTAGAGCATATGGACTCATCATTCAGCTGCCTGACAACTTACATTCTTTGAGTTTCTTTTTATGACACCCACAGATTTTATAAATTTCATCCCTTTATAAAGTGGTGAAGGCAACAGAATAACAAGCAGTGCCCCACACCTGCAATTTTAGAGTGGGGTAAACAAACTTTTGGTGTCAGAGACAATAATGAATAAATTGTGAGGGCTATATTACACATATGAATCTAAAATGTTTGATATTTTTCCAGCTGGGTTTTGCTAATGAGCATTTGGTGGGGTGGGGGTGGGAATTATTTTACTGTACTTTAGCACTTTCCAGCGTGGTTTCTTCCACAAAATGGTGAGAAACCAAGTGGCCAATTTTCAGCAGTAATGGTCAGATAGGAATACAGGCAGTTCTCAACTTAAAGCCAGAATTTGCATTGCTAAGCAGGGCAGTTAAGTGAGTCGTACCCGATTTTGCTATGATTGTTAAGTGAACCACAGCAGTTGTTAAGTGAATCTGGATTAATCCATTGATTTAGCCTGTCAGAAGCCAGCTGGAAAGGTCACTAACGGTAATCATGTTTGTGATTGCAACTGCAACCATCATAAATACATGCTGGTTATCAAGCACCCAAATGTTGAACATGTGACCGTGGGAATGTTACGGTCTTAACTATGAGGAGTGGTTGTAAGTCACTTTTTTTCAGAGCTGTTATAATTTGGAATGGTTGCTAAAGAAATGGTTGTAAGTCAAGGACTACCTAAGGTGGTAGTTGGCTCAAGATCATAAGGAAAAAGGGTCTAAGGTTGTCCAAACAACACTGAATTAACTTTGTGACCCTCAAAAGGAAATCAGAAATAGGAAAAGGATCTTCAATGCTTAACTGAATCAAAAAATGAGACACAGAAGAGCATTCCTTCTTTCAAAGGTTTTATTTAAAATATAAAATAACTGTGATTTTAAAGCACATGTACAACAAAATGAGGCAATCTTCCTCTATTTTCTTTTACGTGACTTTTCAATCTGGGAAAATCTTTCTACATAGTACATTCTGCAAACATACTCCAAGAATATAATGCCTTGATAATGCTGTACATCTTTCTCACACAAACTACTGAATGGAATAGCTTTGCCAGGTGCAGTCTATTAACAGAAACTATTAAATCAAAGGAAGCTTCAAAAATTGTGAAATTGTCCTTGGCAAAACAAAAAAGCAAAAACCCATGCATTATTCTTTAGTATAAAATGTACAAAAATAATACACATCTCATTGTGCAGTGTATCATACGTTTCTTGCTTCTATTCATTACATTCCACAATTTTCATATATCACTGTGCCATTTTTTTCTAAGCTTCTAATTCCTCTAAAACGTGACTGCACTTTGACTCCGTATTCTTGGAAGTACAGTATGTTTCAAATGGAATGTACATGGGCGTCTTAAAAGGAGCAACCCAACCTTGAACCCAAAGCACAGAAGGAGATCCTGCATTCAGCAATAACCAAAGAGAAAATGTATCCGGAGAATTTTTGGGGAGTTAATTTCAAAATCCTATTCTTCAAGTAGAAAGTATCAAACCAAAACAAGTATCTCATATTAATCATACAAATGTTACTGTTGGAATGCTGATATATGCTAAATCATTTACAGCAATTTCAAAGGACCTATTGGCTATAATATTTGAATTATTCTTTGTCTTGATGAGAACCTCACTTAAAAAAAATAATCAAGATTCCCTTCATCCTCTTGTCAATGAGGATTCTCAGTCATCCAAGTCATGGCTGTCCCAAAGGAGCTTCTTCAAAAGGAAACTTGACTTGTTTTTCCTGGAAAACAAGTCAAGTTGCCTTTTGAAGAAGCACCTTTGCGACACCTCATCCTCTTGTTTGTTCTGTAACCAATTTCTTACATTGACGACATTAGCTGGGATTTATTGAAACTGAAGTCCAAAACATATGAAGTGTGCAAAGGTATGCATATAGCTCCATACAATCTTTTAAAATGATTCTTATATATGTATCCTACTCAGAAGACCACATCACAAACAGGAAATAAGCAAATCTCTACTATGTCAGCATATAGACAAAAATTATTTTTCTTTTAGCTTTTCTGGAAATGCAGTGTTAGGAAATCACAATGAATCACCATGTGAACAATGTTTCAACTCGGGATACACAGCTCTGTCAATGTTGGTTTTTGTCATTCCTCATTTCTGTGAATATGTCAAGTTCAGTCCTTAATTTCCTAATTTTGTAAATATGTCCAGGCTTTTGAAAACTTCAGAATTTTGTACAGTTTGTATTAAAGCCCATTTATATTTTATGTACATTTTTCTATACAAGCAATTCTTCCTATTCTATTCAGTTTTTCTAATATCTTAAATACAATGCATTCTTTCACGTATATTGCCTTTTAGGGAAATCTTTTGCTAATGTAAAATTTAATTGCTGCATTGTAAAATTTTAATTTTTACTTTGCAAAATTTAGAGATTTGTGAATTTTTAACTAACCTTTGCTTGGAGTAAAATATGAAATTATGTTTGTATTGAAAAACACATTAAACCAATTTCTACACCTCCCTAGTTGAACTAATCACCATGGGTTAGAATAAAAATGAGGCAGTTTGCGGGTTTGGTAATTTCATCTAACCTTCTGAAAGCTGAATCTTCAGGTAATTAAACAGCCCCAAATATAATTTAAAATAAGGGATGTGAAGCAAAACTGAAACACATTATGATTTTAGTGCAATGTGTGGAATCAACCACTGGATGCTGAAGTACATCTTTTTCCATTTGTGGATTAAGAGCTTCTATTAGTTTTCATCTAGAACTGAAGGGGCAGGGAGAAAGCTTCCTGTCTATAAGCTTTCAAAAGAAGATATGCTGTGGTTACCAGGTTAGAAAATCAGTTTTCTGCTTGTAAATATCCACACACATATCTTTCATTAATACATCCTGTCAAAGTTTATGCAACTTTTGGATACCTCTTTAATATATTCTTTCTTCATCTTTGACAATTACTTAGACAGCATCTAAAACTAAAATTCATGACGTCAGAATGAGCACACAACATATTGAGATAGCTACCACTGAAATGAAGAGTGCAGAAAGCAGGTGGCTTTTTCCAGATTTTTTTAAAAATAGATGTTCCTCAGAGTTTCTATGCCTAAGATTTTTGTATAGGAGTTTATCTATAATAATCGGAAGAATAAGGAACGGAGCTCAAAGTCAAAGTAGATATTATGCTGTCAATGTCTGATTTTTAACATGGCTTAAAAAATCTTTAAAATACTAACAAAACCATGAAGGAATAAATATAATGTAAGATTACTAATAAAATAAACTACATAAAATAAACAAAATTGTCCGTATCTCTATCTTTCGATAAAGTTAATCCATCATGTTTCTGTTTACAACCATGCAGGAAGATGTTTGCTGGCTCAGATGATGAAAGGAAGGAAATGTAGATGTAGGGAAGGCATTCAACCATGCCTTTGCTTATTAAGATAATGTAATTTGAAGATTCCAAGTGAAACCTGACTAGCATCACTATTCATAGTATTTCTCCTGGTTTTCATACAGAGCTGTGGCCTTTCAGAAATCCCAGAGATGTTTTGTGTGACATTGTTGTTTTTAAAATGCAACCTTCTTCTGAAAACAAACCCCACTAAGTTTCAAACTTTTGTGTTTTGAAAATTTACACTATGTATATAATCCAATGAAGTAATTCTCATTACAATTTCTTTTAATGATAGAAAAAGTAACAGAAACAAAGTAATAGCTTTTAAAGGCATCTGTGCCCGTAGGTTTCTGATGGACCAAGAAACAGAATTTGAAACATTAGCTATCATTAAGTGCTATTACCATGGTATGGCGAGCTAGAAGAGAGGCAACTGAAGTGCACACTCCCAGATGGTCTTTAAAAGGAATTATGCACTTAATTGTTCAACTGCACGACTCCAGCAAAAGTCATCTACGAAATAATTGTGATTTCTTGGGTAAATAAACACGGGAACATAATAATCCATATGTTTTCCTTAAACTCATAACCAGTTGAAAGTTTTCCCAAAGAAATGTTAAAGTTGATAATAGAATAGAAACTCTCTGTGTGTGCGTGTGTGTGTGTGTGTTTATGTGACCACATGGAAAACTGAAGGAAAATTAAAAAAGAATATAAGGAAATGAATCAGAACCTAGGAAGAATATGTTGTAATCCAAGACTTTTCATTTATTTAATTAATTCAATTACTTTTTTTAAAAAATAGGAAGACACTCATTGTGTCCTTTGGGAGAAAAATAATAAAACATACCTCAAAATGTTTCTTATTTGTTTTAATTATCTAAGACATGAAAGACTTATAGGAAATGTTTTCCTGACACTTCAAAGGATTTCTTCTTGCATGTTACTTTCAGAACTGTTTTTGACTATTAACAGAAATTAGTATTTTCAGGTAAAACTACTGAACTACTTCAGTCTTCTTCAAATACCAGCCTCCAAATGTGACTGCTGAACAAGCTGGTTAATTTTATAGTTAGCTACAATGCTTCTACAGAAACTTCATATGCTGAAAAACTACAGTGGAAGAAAACCAGTATCTTCATAGATTGCTAGTAGATACTTCAGAATTATTTGATGGCCAGTCTTAGAAACAGTGTCAGGGTTCCAGCAAAGTCCCCCTCTTCCATTCAGCACTCAGAAACCAAGTTATCCAAGTAAGAATTTATTAG
>JANHFL010008508.1:11086-26141 GCA_032468155.1 Oxyrhabdium leporinum
CCCCCTCCCAATTTCCCAGGCACTAAAATGTGGCAGCCGCAGAGGCCTTCTACAAATATAGCTCCCAAGGCTGACAAACAGGATATCAGATTAGAGACACCCTGAATATGATCCAGCAGGTTCTTTATATGCTTTGAAAACAAAGACATGACTATTTTCCTTCCCAGAGCAACCTTATCTGTATCTCATAACAATCCAAAAGTATTGGCAGCCAAATGCAAGATAAAAATAAGTTCTATCCATAATACTTAATTTGAAGAGTTTTTTACATCTCAAAACTTCTTCCACAGCATGCTTTTTATTCTGCATTTCTTAAAAATATGCAGAGGTAGTTCCGTGTTCAGCTGACATAATATAAACAGGATTCCAATCAATTAGAATTGATAATATTGATTATCTCAGTTAGCCTTCATACTATATTTCCCTTGATAGTTAGACAAAGGTATCACATATGAGCAGAACACCACCAGTTACAACAATCAAGAATTAGATTACTTTATTATCCCTGAAGCACTTTTTACTTTTTGTGTATTCAATTTATATTCCACCTTCCCTTCAGAAGCTCATAATGGCTTACGTGCAATTCTTCATTTCATCTGCAGTCATTATGTGAAATATGTTGAACTAGGAATGAATGACTAGCTGAAAGTTATTCAGTGAATTTCCATAGGTAAGGGTGCACCTGATCCTGAATATTCACAGACCTCACCCACTTCATCTACTACAATATCATACTTAATTCCCTTTAATCTTATCCCCATACAATTTTTTTCCAAAGGCACTCACCATGGTCATGGGCAAATACGAAAAAGTTTATTCCTGTCAGCATCTTGGCCAAGTCATCATAGCGACAGCAGTGTTCTCCAGCACCATGAACAACAAACACCAGGCCCCTAAACAGAGCATTAACAGAAAAAAAACATAAAGTTAGCACCCAGGAAACATCAAACAAGCTGTGGTTATTTACAAGTCCTGGTTCAATCTTCAGAATGAACATCCTAGATGTTTCTTGTCTCTGCAGTCCAATCATTCAGAAGACAAGCCAGTCTTCTAGATGCCCTCATACAGAACTGACAGAAACAGGAGTTTTTACCGATACCCTTTTTTTTCCTGAATGCCTGCTTTGTAGAAGCTAATCTGGAGACTACACTGATATATTTAAGGAATCAAGTCAAGGCTTACTTTTCTTTTCTCTTCCAATTTAAAAACAAATATATTTTTTCTTTTGATATTTATACTGATATTATTTTAATGCTTTATATTGCTAACTGCTCTAATCACTCTCAGATTAAAAGTATGGGATGTAAATAAATAAACAAAGTGTACTGGTTTAGGGGACAGATCAAGCTAAGTAGCTGGAGTTGGAAACCAGTTTACTCTGTGGCAGGAGAAACAGAGCAGTACCTTTCTTACCTACGAAGACACCAAATGAAAATCCATAATCCTTTCACTGGAACTTATTTATTATAAAACATTTATAAATAATATTATGTATTATTGAAACAGCTTTTATGTTCCTCATTAAAAAAAGATCTACAATAAATTATAAAGTACCTCTCATTAATAAACTACATCTATAGAATCATAATGTAATAACATTAATAGCATGTACAATGTTCTTAGTTATTTACATTCTCTATACAAATCCTCCAAATGCTTACTTAAAAAAACAAGTTTTGACTGAACTTCTAAAGATTAACAGTGAAGAAGTAGGTCTAGAAGAGTATTATGGTTCAGTAGCACATCCTCCACTTAGAACAAGTGCGAAAATGTGATTAATGTATAAGTGTGACATCAGATCATTGCTGTCCCATCCCTGCTTTAGTGGGGGCAGTCAGGTCTGCAGAATATGATTTGTATTATTAATTTAAGCAATCCAAATACAGCTGGGAAGAAAGTCCACTAAACAGTTCTGTTTGTCGGACCACCCAACTTCCAGGTAAGGAATCCAACATGTCTGAAGTGTACCAGATTGGGAAGTCTGTACTAGGACCAAGCTCTGTTCATCAGGAGCTCGTTCCATTGTTTATTGTCTACCCCAGATACTATAATACTGCTGGCAAGATTCTTCAGCTATGTTCCAAGAAGAAACCTGAGCAGGAAATACGTAAGGCTTTTCCTGAATATGCTGCAATGAAAGCAAGTGCACAAAAGCCTCTTGGGAATATCTGAGCTGAGATGATCTCTGCATGCTTGAAAACAGGTTCTGCATATATAACCTGCAGGTGCTACTACAAAATGAATTACCACATCCACTAGTCGCTGACATGCAATTGGTAAATCCTTTCGACTGCAATTTGGTGCACATTGGCTTGAAAATGAATTCTAATGAATCCAACTTGGAAAACAGGTTTCATGATAATCCAATAACCTGATTACAGCAATGTGACAAACAACCTACAGATAACACACCATTTATTAAGTTTATTAAGCAATTATAATGATTATAAGTAAGAAAGAAAACAAATGACCTGCCCTTAACTTACAAAAGAAGCCTTGAAATGGCATCACTATTCACTTGTTAGTTTTAGGTTTTGTATTAGTCTGGTCTGAAAAATCAACACAAGAGCCCATTTAAAAACTTGAGTAATCTTAATATTTACAAATTATTAAACTTATATGCCACCTGATTCTCAACAACGTTGAGAGGCTTACAACAATCACAGTCATTACAATAAAATCAATAAAATGTAAAAAAAAAACAAAGATAGTAAGATAAAAGATAGAAAATATTAATTGAGGGATCTCATTCTCCCTTGCTGAAAGTTTGGGTGAAGTGCTAGGTTTTCATGATTCTTCTAAAAAGCAATATATTTTTGTTGCCCTTAGATCAAATTTAAAGCAAGATTGCCTAATATTGCTTATTGTTCAGAATTTGTGAAATAGGTCAAAGAATTACCAAGAGGAGAGTCAGAATATTATTTCAATCTATTAGCCTGTCAAAATTATTAATAAAAAATATTAAGATTAAGATTACTATTGTTTTGGCTGAGAACCAATTCAATGTTAACAGAGCCATGTAAAAATGAATCTATGAAATACCAGCTTTAATAGGTAACAATTAGAAATAGACAAACATGACCTTTCAATATTCTCCCCATATTTTTGAGCAGAGAAATTGGATGGATGATTTCTCAGAATGTCTCCAGGAAAATTGAGAAATTTCATAAACATTATCAAGGAAGGAACTCCCTCAGTTGTGATAACACGACCACTACTAAAAAAAAAATATGTAAGACAAGTTCCTTGTGACATGTTTCCTTGGAGCCTAATAAGGGCACAAACAGTCTGGCATCTATAGACCACTGGAGAAATTATTCTGCACTGAAAACCAGGATACACACTTCTTGGCATTTTTCATGACTAAAAAAGAGCAAGAACATCATTCTCTACCCAAGAGAATGTATCTGAAATTCTCTTTTTCTTTGGAAGAATTATTAAAGCAAATGCTCTTTGATTACAATTCTCCCTTTAGCACTTGGGAGGTGCTTACCAGCATAAAGAATTTCTAGGCCAAGGCTGTACTATAGAAACTCATCTGCAATTATAAGGTTATCACATACTGTAATAGCCACCATCAGTGTCCAATAATGCATAACTAGAAGCCTTTAGCCTTTCTCAAGAACTGATTTCGGCCTATCAAAGTTCCCAGTTCAGGATAGCTGCTCAAATGGAATATGAAAGGAACAGGATTTTTCCTTCCCTCATTTTTTTACTGCTCTCCCAGGCATACAAAACCAAAACCCTGGTATATCTGCACATTTCTGATGATTCTTATAGGCATAAATTGCACTCTTCTTTTATTCCCATGTAAAAAATCCTAAGTTCTTGAAGTAACTAATTAGTAAATGGCATATTGCACTTATTATATAAAAATAACCTGCTACTTTTTTGTTATTGCCAAAACTACTGCCAATCCATTTCTCAAGTTCCAGTGTTATTGGGAACTCTGGAAAAATGTTTCTGTATTCTACCTCTACGTCTCAATATTACCATATGCCAAAGGAAAGGCCATTATACTTTGGGAGTGGAGGGAGCATATTTTCATAGAAAATAAGGAAGATGATGTTGACAGAGATAGGTGAGATACAGTATCAAAGGAAAGGGTATCTTAAGTCTAAAACAAGCAGGTAAGTGGCTCACCTCCTTAATTCACATGGGTATAAGAATGGGAAACAGTACCTCACAGACAAGATTCTGTTTTGATAACCTGTCTCAGTAAAAGTAGTATTAACCTTCCCATGCAGTTGATTTCATCTTCCTAGTGAGGCAGACAGGTGGCCACAATCGGTTTCAATATGTGAGGTTGACACTACTGAACTCACAAAGATAAAGTAATTTGTTTTATTGAGGCATTTCAAGTCTTTCCTATATCTTCTCTACATCCAGCCTAAGGCCTTTCTGCAAGATATTCTACAAGAATATATTGCAGAAGAATTTTCTGGTATTGTTACTTAAAGTATGCTAGCTTAAAGAAGCTATGATAGTTCTTCCAGCTCCTTTTATCTCTCTTTCCAAAATGAAATAAGAGTTCTATCCACAGAAGGGGAGATGAAATTGAAAGAGGGGTAAGATAATGCTGTGAATGGTACTGTGTATTATTAGCAAAGATTTGAAAAACCTTCTCTTGTCAATTCTAGCTGACAGTGTAGTATGGTGGAAGAGTGATGGGAAGTTAAACTCCCAGCTCTCTTCTAGACCACCAACCTGTCACTTGGGCTATTTCAGGTCAGAAATTACCAGTTTTACAGAAGACTAATAGACTGTTTTGTAGTTTTTCCTGTACTTTTGGTTAGCAAAGAAAGTGAAAGAACGCTTTTCAATTTCACCTTCCCATCCCCCAGCATTACACTATCCAAAACTGATAAACGTTGCAAATAAATGCTGGTGGCAAGTGGCAAAGCATCTGGAAGCTTTCATGGGATAGGCAAAAATGACATTACAGGAGTCATAATGGTATTGCCACATTGCTTCTATGTGGGATTAGTAGTCACATAGTATTAGTACCCACGTGAAGTATTAGTACTGCTTTATAAAGCCTTAGTAAGACCACACCTGGAATACTGCATCCAGTTATGGTCACTGCATTACAAAAAAAGATGTTGAGACTTTGGAAAAAGTGCAAAGACCAACTAAGACAATTAAAGGCCTAGAGACAAAAACATATGAATAATAGTTGCAAGACCTGGGATTGGCTAGTCTAGAGAAAGGAAGGACTGGGGGTGGGGGAACATGATAGTAGTATTCTAGTACTTGAGAGGCTGCCACAAAGAGGAGTGGGTCAACTTATTTTCCAAAGCACCAGAAGGCAAAACAAGTAATAATGGCTGAAAAGTAATCAAGGAGAGAAGCAACCTGGAATTAAGGAGAAACTTCCTAACAGTGAGAACAATTAACCAGTGGAACAGCTTCCCTTCAGAAGTTGTGGGTGCTTCATCACTGGAGGTTTTTAAGAAGAGACTGGGCAGTCACTTCTCTGAAATGGTATAGGGTCTCCTGCTTGAGCAGTGGGTTGGACCATAAGACTCCCAAGGTCCCTTCCAGGTCTATTCTGATTGATTGAAGAAATGCAGGAGCTTCTCCAAGAGGTCTGATGATTTTGAAATACCTCTTTGAGGACAGAAGTGTATCTACTCAAATTGGGATGTTCCTCTGTAAGAGTACAACCTACTAAGTAGATGAATTTTTATTTTATTCACATCTTTGTTAAATATTTTTAAAAGAACGTAAAAGCTAATACGAACTAATATCAAGCAAGAAAAAAGAAATCAAAAAGAAGTTTTGCAAGAAGGGAAAAAGAAAGTAATGAAAAAATAGAAAAAGATACAAAGAAATAGCTTGCCATTTTTACAGCAATTATAAGTACAGTTATAAGTTTACTTACTGATATTATCCTATGGTTACAACATGGCTCTCTTCTTTGTATAATCTATCCTATTTAATCATCAATACAATGCTTTCCAAACACTCTTAATCGATGTCTTTACTAAATTATTTTGAAAAAACTTTTTGCTTCTTACAATCATTCACTGTTTCTTCCTGTAGAAAAATTCTGCTCAGTCTTCATCTAAAAAAATATTTTTATCAAATAAATATGACTATGATCTGAAAAAATATTTGGTAATATCTTTCCTTTGAAACCTTAGTGGACAAATTGTTTTAAATCCAAATAATATCAATTCTTGAAAAAGGACTTTGTCTCTCAAAAAAGTAAATATATTTTCTTGGATTGCTATTTTTCTATTTCCATATAGAAACTAGCCCTAAGTTGTCTATCAGATTAAAGAAAATAGTAATTTGTCTTCAGTAATTCAACTATTTTCCCCCGAAGTTCTATTCAGCTGTGGGAGGGTCTCACTATTCCAATCCAACATCAATCACCAATTTTCATAGGAAAAACTTATTAAATTATTCTATAGTCACGGTGGCGCAGTGGTTAGAATGCAGTACTGCAGGCTACTTCTGCTGACTGACTGCAATCGAATCTTATCAGACTCAAGGTTGACTCAGCCTTCCATCCTTCTGAGCTAGGTAAAATGAGGACCCAGATTGTTGAGGATAATATGCTGACTGCAAACTGCTTAGAGAGGCCTGTAAAAGCACTGAGAAGCGATATACAAGTCTAATTTCTATTGCTAATCTCCCCATAAGTGATTTATAAAACACTACTGGCCAGAAAAAATGTGGGAACAATACTGTGCATTAATGTACTTAATAAACAGTCAGATGTCCTTCCAAATGGCAAAGAGGATATGCATACAAGCCAGTGATATCTGCAGGAACATTTTGCTTTTGTCATAAGGGCAAAAATTATATTATATTTCAGGTTTTGCCACTTTAAATTGCATATACAAAAGGGACAGAGCTAGTTCTGTGACACTGCAATCATTCTGCCTACCTTCCCCGAAGTCCCCCACCTCCAGCCATTGCTAGTCACGCTTAACTTGGGCCAACTGAAATAAAAAGGACTTAAATTAGTCATGACTTATTCAAAGTGTCCAATGAGTCTACTCTACGAATGATAAGTTTGGATCCAATTCACTATTTATAACCTGCCTCTTAATTACAGGGATTCATGCAGCAGCTACCAAAAGGATATATATGTAATCATCAACAAATGAAGCAATCAGCAATCTAAACCAAAGATAGCAGTAGAATCAAATAACAACAAAAGACAAGGATAAGCAACATTTTAAGGTCTTTTTTAAGCATTCTCTAGAGAATGTTGGAGAAAGAACCATTGGAAACACTTGAGCTCAGAGATAAATGTGCCATGACCAAGAAGAATATATTCTACATTGTCATCTAGCTCATAAAAGCAGGTTGTTCTGAAGTCATACAATAGATTTATATAAAAATGTTATGAAATTTGCAATTTTGATTTTTTTTTTTCTGAATAAAGCCATGCAAAATTTATGTCCTAAACAAAGAAACTAATCTGCATTTTTAGGCCATAGTATTTATTATCTAAGCTTATTAATATGCTACAATATGTATTTGAGGTTTCAGTGTAAAAAATTCAAGACTCCTAGAACACAATTACTGGCTTCCTTAGTTTGAACACTTAAAAATTAAATACCTCCAGATATGCTCCATGTGTGCAGGGATCACTTAATAAAATCTGAGAATGACTTGAAGCAAATTCACATCGTAACCTAATTCATGCATAGGAGGGTCCACTGCAAAGCCACACAGCACCAAATTCATGTATTATATGACTAGCAGCACGAATCATGGAAATGGTTTCCAAACCATCTTTTTGAGTACCAAATGTTTTTTATCACATGTGTAATCAATACGGGTACACCAGCTTTAATAGCAGACATATCTTCATGGATTGTTCTTTATTTGGGAGTTGGGAGTCATCAATTTCTGAATTATGAGAATGGGGCGGGGTTACAATAGCTACCAAGCTGCAACATCAACATTCTACTAGAAGCTTGTGACTAAATTCCATGTGATCTAAAACACATGTCTGCCACCCACATCTCCCAGTAAAGACAAGCAATGTGACATCACACTCTACATTGTCCTGGCCATCCTCCTGCACATTACAGCAATTAAATTGAGCAGGTACAGGCAAATGTAAAAAGTGATGGTCAAACCAAACCAAACCAAAGGACAGAGCACTGGAATGGCAGGTCTCACGTAATTAATGTAACATGTGGTTTAGCACTTAGATTTTCATCTGGTACAATTTTGCTTGCCACAGAGAAAGGCAAGACAACACGCAACTGCTAGCACTGCACAGCTGGACCAACTATTGAATGCTGTTCATTATGAAGGCATCACATTCCATTACATATTGTCTGCCCACCCACTAAGAAAATGTCAAAGGGCAAAGGGATTATGATGCAAAGCTCTGAAAAATTGGAAAGGCAAACTGGAAGGGCTTCCAATTATTTTTTTGTGTTATATGTAGGGTGCTTCCCAACAAAGATGGGACACATTTTGGAGGAAAGTCTTAACCCAATTGTCAATGGTTGTTTATTTATTCAATTCCAGTGCCATCCAACTTCTGACTCACGGCAGCCCACAGCATAAGAAATCAATTTAAAAAGAAAACAGTCCAAAGAGACAATATTTAAAAAGATGGTGTGTCCAACCAACAGAAATTACAATATTAGAAGAATATAGTTTCAGTCACCCTAGCCCAGAGCCTAGGATACAAGTCACAAGCATGCAACACTTTCAGCTCCTTTTTTTTTTAACCAAACAGCCCTAAAGCCATTACAAGATTGTGCTGCCAAAATCTGGAAGGGTGATTCCCCCCCACCCCAGTGTTTTTAAAAATAAAATCCATGTTAATTCTTCTCTAAGCACTTTTGCCTTAAAATATCCCTAAATATTATAAAATGCATTGTTAGAAGAGTTAAAAATTTCAGCCTTCCCTATTCAAGTTACTTCAGTGGGTCACTGCAACAATCTCTGCAATACTCTGGAGGCTGGAAACCATTTTTTAAAGGATATGCAGGCATGGCTATGAAAAAAATAGCTCTCCCTAACTTACTAAATGCATTTAATTTAAAATCTTGAAAATGCACTAGAATGTAGGATATTGCCAGAATATCTCATGGTTCTGAACCAGTTTTTTTCATCTTTATATTTCTAGTTCATTTTCAACTAAAGAAATTTTTAAACCTATTTTCAGACAGGTTGCTGAGCTTAGCGAGTATGAATTAGTGCTATCTGGAGAACCAACTTTCATGTCTACAGAAACTAGCAGAGTCTGGGGGTCAGAGTATAGAATTCTTACTTTAATATCACAGGGAGCAAAGGCATCATCTTGAAATCCTTTCTGACATGCATTGAATGTCAAGTTTTAATTTATTCCTGAAAAGAAAGGCTATTATGCATTTTTAAATTGCCAATGGAGATTACATACATTAATCATGTATATGAACAGCAATCTTATTCAGCATATGGAAGAGTGTCTACTCTAGGATTTTTGGATGCTGCACTTTGTGACTGCTGTGAAAACAAAATGCAATACACTTTGGGGGATTTTTTGTGAGTCAAAGGAAAAGCATAAACTTGGAATTTTAATCATGATTCATTTTTCCAGTGCTCTATATTTTACAGAAGAGTATACAAATTTACAATGTACCATTTCATAATCCACCAACACACGTTCCATCAGATTTTTGTCAACGTATGCTGATTTATAATTGTCTCTCCTAATTTTGATTCCCTCCTTAGGAAGGACATGGAAGAGGGCGACCAAGGTTAAAATTCAGTAATCGTAAGATTACCATTTCCATTTCCCTAATTTGTAGGTTGGAATAAGTATGATTTGTCACAAAGGCAAAGACCCCAATTTCTGGTGGAAACATTGCTTCACATTTGCCAGCCATGAACATGGCTGTTAAACCAATCAATTATTATGGCAACAACCATGTACACTGTTTTCTGCAGGAGTTTAAATGTCATCTGAATTTGCACAGGCCAGTCAATTAAGATGATCTGCATATTTCCAGTAATTTTCTGACCTGCCAGGTAGTTTGCCCTCACTGATTGCTGACCCTCAGGAACCTTCAAATAATTGTAGATGTCCTTCAAATATTCACTGCAGAGACACCATTTGTGGGTGCTTCAACACTGGAGGTTTTTAAAGAAGAGACTGGACAATCATTTGTCTGAAATGCTATGGGGTTTCCTACTTGAACTATAAGACCTCCAAGGTTCTTTCCAACTCTGTTATTCTGTTAAATATTCTTACAAGTGGAGAATAAACACTGTAACAGGACATACAGCCATCCTCCCAGAGGGCCATAAACAATCCACCAACCAGGTACAACCTAGATATCTTTTGCAACATGTATAATTCTCCCAGAGTGGGGAAAAAACCAAAGAAACAATTCATTTTAGGGAGGCTGCAAAACACTTTAATGGGAAAGTAAATTAGGTCTTAACATCTCTCAACCATTCAAAAAATCGGGCCACTAGAAATTGTACTGTCCGTGTGTCATGCAAAAGTGGGTGTGTTTCTTGAACTACAGAAGCTGCATACTCTATTGCTGAGTCAATAATTAATATAACATGTGCTCTAATGTGAGTCATGATTCTGTGTTGATTTAAAAGGTATAACTAATTCAGCATTTCTTTTTTCTAACTAGATACTCTGTCTATCCCCAGCTTTTCAATGTATCAGGTCTGATTCACAGTCCCAAAACCTGATATAAATTAAACTATATTTGTACATTTTAATACATCCAAAATGTTTATATGCATTCTTTATGTATCTTATGGAATTCCATGTAATTAATTTCTAAGTGGGTATATTTTATCTTCCTGGACTTTTCAAATAATTTCAGCTTGTACTTCTTAAGGTTTATGTTGAGAAAGCAAATGACTTATCAACTAAAGAAAATAAGTTAGGGGTCAAAGAAAAAAGGAAGCTGCATGTTTTCAATGTCTTTAAACTCTTTTGCTATCAGTGCCTCTATGCAACACAGCATGATGGCTGTGAACTCTTGCTCTTGTGTTCATTAATTTTTCAGGAAAAATTAAACTGCCCTGCCCCTCAGATGGTATCACTAGATGGGACAAAGCTACTGTACAAAGAACAACGGTGAGAAAGAAAAAATAATCCTTCAAAAGTCATGGAATGCTGAAATTTATTTTTGCACCCGAATTGAAAATAGAAAAGGAAACCAACCCTCATTTGTAGCATAGCTGGCAACTGCCAAACCAAGCATACATGTACATCTACAGCAATGCCAAAATAACAACTCTAGTTTATGCCTCAAGCTGTTATTCATTTACAGGAGAATATGCTTTATATGTGTTCTTCTTTATTAAGGATAGATAAATTATAACACATTTGAAAGGCACTTTACCAAAGACTCAAATGCCTAAGAGCTAATTATAACCGTGCCTATGCTGAATCTTATAGCTATTATTCTATCAAGATCAATTTTATATTAAGAATCATTAATTATGTTTTTATATACACCTACATATACACATAAAAAGAAATCATTACTTATGTAGAAGGGAGACCCAAGTATACACAGAAATGAATTTTTGTTTATGCAATGGTAATTTCTCTTCTGTCCTCCTTTCCTGCATCTCTAACATCTCCTGAACTTTCTTTTGAAGGCTTCATGAATCATCAGACTGCAAATAAAGAAATAATACTGCAAAGGCTTTTCCATCAGTAAACAACATGTAAGAAGACCGTGTAATTTGTATATGAAATATGCTCACATTTTTACAGGTATTTTTCAAAAAAAAAGTATTACTACCAGACTGAACTTAATGCATATGTATGCCACATTCTAATTCAGCAGTGGGAAACTTTTCAAGTGTATATGTATGTTTGTATGTATTATGGATGAGTGAACAAGGTGCTGGAAAAATAAATACCATATTGGTGGATGTTGATGAAATTTCCTGGATTATGTGGAACTGAAGAAACATTAGGAACTGAAGTGAGTTTTTCTACAATTTTAGGTATGCTTAAACCTACCTGATACTAAATTTTCTTTTTATTTTCCTTTTCTACCACAAACTAGTGGGATATCACTCTTTTATTGTTTGGAAAGTTATTGCCAAATTTTGGCTATGTAATTTTAGAGGATTCCAGGGACCATAAAAAAGGGTGTCTGAGGGTTACTCCTGACCTCTGGATTGTCCACTCCTACTCAATTCAACAAGAAATACAAGTTCATGGATTGTAACCATTGTCATCATCTCATGTAGACATAAAATACTGGTTATAATGAGTCAGACTACTATTGTGTATTGTTCATGATTAGAAGATCACCTAGATTTTTTTAATTATTCTGTTCCAGTTCAATCTGCAGGTTCTAAATTTGCACTCTATATTGAGCCATTTTCTACAAAGCCTTCTGCTTACTGCGTGATTCTATACCAGGGTACTGCAACATAACAATTTGGCCACCAGCAGCGACAGTCTAGGTAGCCTGCAGCTGTGGTTTCCAAAACAGGACACTTAACTAGATGGATTGTCTAATCCCTGCATGCTTTTAAATAAGAGGAACTAAGAAGGGAGAAGGCAGAGTATGACTAAAACTGAACAATGGAGAGGACCTTCCTACCATGGATTTAAGATGTTTCCAAATAGGTCTCCAGCAGATAGTATTCCCTCTAGTTGCCTAAGCCCAGCTTCTTCCAATGCATGGAGCACAGCATGCACTGGATTGCTTGGGCTAATCTGAGCAGATAGACCTGCTACATATCAAAAGGTTGGACTATACCAACTAGAAAAACTTTATTTTTTTCCAGTTCTTATACTTTATAAACACATCACAGAATCAAAAACAAGCTTCTTGATTAGTCTTCTGGTACCCCAGAAGTACTTCTATTATAATACTCCTCGATTTACAACAGGTCATTTAGTGACTGTTACAATAGCACTGAAAAAAGTATGACCATTTTTCACACTTATGGCTGTTACAGCATCCCCATGGTCATGTGATTTCCATTTGGATGCTCGACAACTGGTTCATATTTATGTCGGCTGCAGTGTCCCGGGGTGATCACCTTTTCAAACTTTCTGACAAGCAAAGTCAATGGAGAAATCAGATTCACTTAACAACTACATTATTAATTTAACAACTGCAGTTATTCACTTAACAAATGTCACAAGAAAAGTCATAAAATGGGGCAAAAGTCACTTAACAAACATCTCACTTAGCAACATAAATTTTGGACTCAATTATGGTTGTTAAGTTGAGGACTATCTATATTTACAGTTGGCAACTAATTGATTAGTAAGGCTGCACAATTCACCAGTTAAAAACCTTGTATGAATGGCTCGACATCATTATGGCTTGTTATAGAAGCCACCACCATGCTCAGGGCAGAAAATTTATTTATTTAGCATATGGCATATCATACATAGACTTACCATCATTTATTAACATTTCACCTAGATTAGCAAATACGCAATAAAATATAAATGCTAAAAAGATCTTTGTTCAAATACCAATGTCTAGGCCATCTAACCATTGAAGTGCAGCATTGTTTATATTTTAAAAAATCAGATACTGGACCACATATGCCCTCAGCTTATAGCTGGTCACGATGTGATCTACAGTTTGACATGGGACACCGCAGTCACATGAGGGGAGGATACTATGCCCCATTTATACAGAGTCTTGGCATGCCATGTGAGGTGCAAATCCTATTCAGGATTGTCCATTGCTGATGTGATAGTTCAAAGCCTGGCACCCTTTTTGTGGGGTCATTTATATGTCTTCCTACATCTGGGTGTTCAGTGACTCATTTGGCTTTCCAAAATTGTTGTGCAGATGTTGTGCAAGTGCCAGTGGGGGCTTCCTGGATTTGAGTCTTCCGGCTGATAAATGAGGAAATCGGCATGCACTGGTAGGAGTGAGTGGTTCATAATTTTTCTCTATTCTTTCATTAGTGCATCTTTCTTTCATAAAGTTGGGGGTGCTATATGGCTCAGAACAGGAAGCCAGCAAGTTGGAATGGAAAATGCTAACCACACACTGAAAATACAAAAATATCCACTTTGGAGTTTTTTGTGCTCTCTGAGCTTAGTTGTTTGCATGCAGACATTTCATTACTCAAGTAGTAAATGTTTGCAAGCAAACATCCAAGTTCAGAGAGACTTCATTGTTCAACCCTGAGCTACATATTATTCTCTTCTATTGAATGTATGCTTAAAATCTATACTTACTTCAATAAATGTAAAAGTATCAGTCTTTCTATTTTTTAAGCATAAAATCCATTACAGCATGAATCTGCCATTTTTCATAGAACTTTCACCAAAAATCACAAATATTTTTAGCATATTTCTCCTAATATCTACAATTACGACATTTCGGTACCATAACGGATTTTGACACGCTATTTTACCTAATTAACAACTTTTTTCTCTCTCTTAACTATAATATACAGACCTTTGTGTCCATCATTTCAATAAGAGAACTCCCCTCTCAAAAGAATTTTAATTTCAACTGCATTTTGACTTATTCGATCTGAAAAAATGCAAATTAGTTAAGTTTTTATTAAAGTAAAAATAAAACAAATTTGTCTTATGAATCAGTTTCAGCAAATATCTGAATTGAGGGAAAGGACTGGGCTGCATATTCAACTGATTTTATTGATATTGAACCATTTCAATATGTATCATTCATTCATTCATTCATTCATTCATTCAATTTATATTGCAGCCTATTCGCCCATGGCAACTCAAGGTGGCTTACAGAATATAAAACTACATCTAAAACAATAAAAACTAACAAAATTAAATTAATATAATACAATATAACAATATCACGCCCCAATTCCCACCCCCCACCCTGGCAACAACAAATCATACGAGCCATTATTGGGCTCCATCCTGCTCTGGGTTCCCCAGGCCCACTGGCAGAACCAGGTCTTTAGCGCCTTCCGGAAGAGTATTAGAGTGGGGGCCGTTCTAATCTCTAAATTCTAAATGATATTCCAGAGAGAAGGGAATTATTTATTTATTTATTTTATTTTTCACATTTTATATACCGCCCCATTCCGAAGACTCGGGGCGGTTTACAGCTTATAAGCAATACTCTTACATCAG